>SNQJ01S0116691.1:8528-27823 GCA_010110895.2 Picea sitchensis | reverse complement strand
TGTCAATTCTTGAAGCTCTTCTCTCTTGGTTGCTATTTGGTACATAAAGATTGATTATGAATTTTCAACTCTTCTGCAAAGCTAACAAGATTGATCCATTGAAGGGTAAAGTCTACCACTTGGAGGGAAGACATTTCATTGTAACTCCTCTCCTTCTTCCTTTGTTAGTCTAGTAAGTATTTAATTCCTTGCTTTGTCTATCCATTAGGAACCCTGGCAAGGGATTGACGACTTTTATCAAGCTATAGTAGTTTTTGTTAGTGAAGATGCTCCTTTTATGACCCCTTCTTGTAGGGTCTTGGTCTTCATTTTCATCTTGATTAGATAGGAGACTATTGGGTCATTGGTCCTAGTCTCTATATCAAAGCAATACCCCCCTTGGCCTTTGACAACTGCCCAAAAGTGAAGGGGAAGTTGTGTTAAGGTGACACTGACACAACTCCCATCTATTACCCCAGGGTGGCATCCATGGTTGGGCTTTTCACTTGGATGCTAGTTTAGGTGGTAACATTTTGGCAGCATTGCTAGGGATAAAGTCCCCCCGGATTTTGTCAAGAATCTTCTTGTATGTTTAATTTTATGAGTATGTTGTAACTACTAAATTAAATATCTGATCTGGTGAGTCCACTTGAAGAAAATCTAACTAAGAAATAGACAACAAGAATAATTCCTCAAGGTTTAATTCGTCTTGTGCTAGAGAAGCCAACAATAATCTAGGACTTGAATCTTTGCAAGATATAAGAAAATTATTTGTTTATCATTCAAGTTTCCTTAATACTCAAAGTGAAATGGCTTCCCCATGGTTGACAGATTGCTATAAGCCTTTTAATTTTACAAATATTGTTGGTCATGCCCATGAATTGCCTAAATCATTGAAAACACTGCCTTTTTTCATGTTGATAATGCTATTAGTGCATCTGATCATTGGGATGTTTTCATGGATTTCATTAGAAGTGTTGAAATTGAACACCTTGATGTCTTGTTTAAATGTTTTTCTTTATCTTTGGAAAAGAACGCAAGAAAATGGTTCTTTGGATTGCCTAATAATAGTATAAATTCTCCTAATGGTTATACAGACACCTTCTCTAGATGGTTAGAAAGAAGAGATAGTAGGTTTCTTTTAAAAGCATTAACTAATATGAGGAGAAATGAAAATGAAACTGTTACCCTCTCTCATCTAGAGGTAACTAGAAGAGATCATGTCTCATGGCCAACAATGAAGACAGTGATCCTGATGATCATGATGATCAACATGTCCACAGAGATCAGCCCCTCAGATGCATTTTCCTCACCATCACAACCCATCACACTCAATCAACAAGGCTTATTGGGAGATGGTGGTCCAACATATTATAAGGTACATTAGTCATCGTTTCATATAAAGTGTCATATCTAATTCATTGGGCATTTGAGAAATAATCATAGGTTGAAGTTGGATAATGAATCATGAGCCTAGAAGTTAGGATTTTTTCCTTGTTTCACCTTAGTGGCCATCCTAGGCATCCTAGTACCGTGTTGTCACTCTTGGAGAAAAGGGTACTATTGGTGGTTCCTTGAAAGGGGTAGCGTATCATTCCCAATCATACTTACCACTCTTTCATCTTAGATCCTTCTGTTCTCCCACCTTTTGGGTAATGTGGTTACATGTACACCAAAAAGGCATGTACCTCATTCTCTTATGAGAAGAAGGGGCTAAAGGCCCATAGGTAGATTGTAAATGGCAGGAAAAAGAAAGAAATGGGATAATTAGGACAATTAAAAGCCATAAGTCCACAATTGAGCTCAACCCCCTCATTAATGGCAATCACCCCTAGTCCTAATGCAAATAAACACATTCATATGTCCTGAATAACAACAAAGGAAGTTTTATGCTTGAAACCTTTGAAAGGGGACTCACAAATCATATAAAAAGGTAAAAGAAGGGGTTCAAAATGCAAAAAGTGTCGAGGAAAGGGTAACTCAATTGCCAAGCATACCCTCTACAGACGCACTCATGGAGGTGAGTCCGTACATTGTCTTGTATGTTAATGACCCCATCTCCAGAAGTAAACCCCATGGCCACCTCACATTCATCACATATCTCTGATTGGTTCTTTTGGGAAATATCTCTCTACTTGGGTATTGGCACACCTACTAGATTCCTTTGATGGCCCTCCCATACCTAAACTTGCCAAATTGCATAAAGTCTTGGGCTTGTGTGAAGTTTGAAGGGGATACCCAATGAGTGTTGTTCACTTGGCTTTTGTATTATTTGATGGCCTAGAATCATGCAAGGACCATCCCCATATGCTCATAACTGCTCCAAACTGTCAAGAGACCCACTCAAACCATGTCTTTTAAAAAGTAGCAACACCTGTTGTATGTAGACATTTCTCTCAAATGCATGGGAAACCAAACTAACTCTAACTTTGAACCAAACAACCATGTACCAATTATATACATGTCTCCAATGGAAACCAACCTCTGCTAACCACAAGTACTAAACTCTAGGAGAATCTCATAATGTCAACCAAAATAGTGCATGCTGGCTCTTAACCCTCAAGATTTTCCAAGGTGAAAATCTAGGGTTAACACCCAAGGAATGTAACTTGGAAAAAAAATAAAAATAACACAATAAAAATGAAATCATATGAACTATTAGAAGAAGAAGAATCTAAGGCAATTTTGTTTGGCACCATTCTCAATTGCTTTTTGTCAACCCACTGTTAACAATGAGTTACATGATATATATATATGTGTGTGTGTGTGTGTGTGTGTGTGTGTTAACTCAAGTTCTTTTAAGCACAAAGAAATTTACATCTCAGTTGTTTTTTTGATCCCTCCTAGTGCTTAATAGATCTGGAGTTAAGATGGATCTATGCCAATAGCATTGTTACATTTATCGTTATCGGGAATTTATCGTCGGGGATCAAAAATTGAAATTATTGGCAATATCAAGGAAAATATTGAAAATTATTGGGAAACTTGAAAAAATACAAAAATAATATTTTTTTTTCAATTTTTTAAACTTATAAAGCAACATCTATATCAAACAAACACATTGTTACATAAATATGAAAACAAAACTGATATATAAGATGTATAAGATTTCAAATGGTACATCAAACATCGATACTGAAATATGATATTTGTCTTGAGTTAATAGTCTTGACAGGATAATACAAAATCACATCTAAGCAAAAATAAATGATCTCATGAGATGAATCATGGCAATGAAAACAACGGATTTCCCCTTGTTTGCTTGATGGAAAATGGTCACAATATCCTCAAAGCTCGATCCAATGTTTTAAAACTTGGACTTGGACTCAGATTGACTTGGACTGATTTGATTTCAATGGCTTGGTTTACTAAAAAAATACATAAAATATTTAAATTTTAATGAAAAAATTATATTTTAAAGATTCCAAACCATGATTCCAAAAAATTATTGAAATTTTGAAAGAAAGCATTATGAATAAATGAGCAAGCTCATTTAAATGACAAACATAAATTACAAGCAATGCTCCACCATTGCCTATATGGGATACTCATCATTAGTATCACGCTTTGCCTCTTGTCTAGACTCTAACCTTTGCCTCTACCTCAATCCTCTAGGGACATTAGTCAACACCACCCTATTTTAATGAAGCCGCCTAATCCAAGTGTTATAATATGGTAGAAAAAGCTTAACATGCTTAATCAATGATTTTGGTTCGAGTGAAGGGTACATTTTTGTTAAGGCCATGACATAAGAGTTCAACAATCAATACCACCAACATCAAGTTACATAAAGGGCTTGCTGTTCTTGATTAAATGTCAATGTCATACCCTCATACGTGATAGAATCCAATGGAAATGTTGCAATCCTATTTGTTATTTCACAAACTGTAGGTTGGACAAAGCCCGACCCAATCCACGAGATGGTGATAACTGTGGGAGAGTCTTCCCACTGTCACCTTAAATAAACCCTACCCTCACTTTAGTGAAGGAAAAATCCTACACAAGGGGGGAATCTTGGGTGACCCTAGGGGGATTGAGATGGAGGATGGAAAGATGATAAGTGAAACCCCTATAGGTCAATGATAGAGATGATGGAAGGCTTGAAAAAGAGTCTTGTAGAAGGGCACACAGTTTCCAAGTTATAGATACCTACAAAACATTGTTAGCCTTGCCCGGAGCAAGACAAATAATGGATATATAAGTCTTTAAACCAAGGGGAACAAGCAAGAAACCTTGCTGTCCCAAATTTGGGGCAGTTATAGAAATATATATCAGCAACATAAAATGATAATGGCTGCAAATTTAACCATCCAAAATCTAGTCCAAGATATCAGAAATAAAGCTAGCAAAGAGTAGTCTAACTTCCAATGATTAAAGTGAGATTTTGATGTTGATTATGGCTATTTATTAGATGTTATCAGCAAGTTATTTTAACAGCTAAGTGGCTCTAGCAAACAATTGCTATAGCAGAAAAATCCAACCACAAAAATTAACAAGTAATCCGTCAAAAAGATAGACACTGAGTAGTAGAACAATAATAGATGTTTACAAGTAAATTTCAGCGGTTGGTAAGTTTGCAACAAGTAAAAGAGAGTTTTCTGCAGCCCTAATGGCTGTAGCTTTAAGTTTATAATAGCAGCAAAATTCTTGGCCTAAAGAGGAAGCCTTTAGGGCATAAGCAAGCTTATAACACTAAGAAAATATTCCAACTTGAACAAATTCAATATCTCGAAAAATCACACATCCCAATTCAAGTATTTTATTTCTCCAATGCAATAAATGATTAGTGCCTTGCCAAATGGGTTATGGAATCCTCTTGTAATAGGTTAGAAACTTAGATCTACTATCTCCCTAGGGGTGTAAACCCTTTTACTCCCTAAGGAAAGTAAAATCTAACAAGGTAAATCTAGGAAGGTGCAAGCCCTTTTACTCCTCCTAGCAACCTTTGCAATAGCTTTTTTCACAAACAACAATGATAAAACTTGGTGGAGGGTGTATGCCCTTATACTCCTCCAAGGATCTAGCCAACAACAACCATGGAACAAGAAATAAAACTAATAATATGCAGATTTTTCTTACCAATTCCCAAAAATGCTAAGACAAACCCTAGTTACCAAGTATTTTTCATCATCAAAGCAAGAGAAAGAACCTCCAAGAGATAGCACACCACTTCACTCCACAAGACGAGATAAACCATAGCACAAGAGAGAGAGAAGATGAATTTTCCCAAGAGGGGCGCAAATTTCAGCCAAGGATCCTCTCCAAGATGGGAGAGTTATGATGAAAATGAAATAGAAATCTTCCTTATTTATACAAATCCTCTAAAAAGTGTTTGTCCACTTAACTTTAGGGTAAAACACAAAGTAAGGGGCCAACAACCCTTACTTTGCCCCTTTACAATTTTAAATTTGATTTTGCACATAAGAAAACCCTAAAAGAAACATGATGTCACCCCTTAGGGCAGTGTTTTGTCACTTGGAGCAATTCGTTGAGCTTGGAGGTGAAACGTTGGGCCTCCAAAGGCCTTCCTCTCATGCACTAGGGCCTCCTCCATCAAGCCAATGTCTCTCTCCATCAAAAGGTGCCAAGTGTCAAGTTAATCAACACCACCACCCCAAACCCTATCCCCGTAAGACGTCAAGCCTTCCAAATGTGACGTTTTGGTCTCCAAAGGAAAAACGTTGGGTTAGTAGGGGCTTAGGTGAGGTCCTCCAAGGAGTCTCTGTGGCCTCCAAAGGTTTTCATCATCCTCCGATGTGCAGGCCATGGTATCCAACTTGGGGGCATCAAGCCCTAAGGAAGCCGAAGCTAGGCTTGTTCTTCCAATTGTCCACCAAGCAAGGTCCTGCAAAGACAATGAATACGCCCTCCAAGGATCTCAAGTCAAATGCATCATGATACGTAAATCAAGTCAATAAGAGAGCCACCTAAGCATGTGCATCAAAAACCACCTCATCAAACTAAACAAGTGCTCAAAAACCCTATGCAATTTGCCAAGTTTAGGTATGGGAGAGTTGACAAGGTGACCTATTGAGTGAATTATTCCTCAAGTCAAGGAGTGTTTCCCAGGTGAACCCCTCTAAGATATGTGGAGAAGATGATATGGATGGAGGCAAGACTTTTGGGCATGGGGTTCATGACATACAAGGGGTCTAGTGTCTCATTTATGGGTGCCTTTGTAGAGGATGTGTTGCACCTTCGTTTTCAATGCATCATTTTTCCAAGCCCATTTATTGCCATTAATTAATTTAAGGTCCAAACACTGGGTATACTCCCTAGGGTTAATCGATTAGCTTGGGGGGCAGTACCAAAGTGTCACTCGAAGGAGGACGTACACATGGTGCCATGGGGGTATAGTCTAGCTTGTAACACACCTTGTGTAAATCCCTCAACAAGTGGGACATTTATATTTATGTGTTTGCTTTTGCTTTATTTTTTATTTTTTAGGAGAAACATTTCATTGTTCTCAAGACCTCTTTGGGCGAGCATCTGGAAGGTTCATAATAAGGCTTTTATTTTTTGTCAGCTACCTCCCCTCTGGGCCTTCGTCCCTTTCTTCCCATGAAATGAGGGACAACTCCTTCTTGGATTAGTACACCAAAAAATCCCAAACGATAAGGAGATGAGGGGATGAAGTGTGGAAAGTGACAAGTATGGTTGGGAATGGCACGATGACTCATCAAGGGGACCTCCCAATAGCAAACCTAATCCTAAGGGTGACCACTTACTAGGGCGCAATGCCAACCACCAAGGTGAAACAAGGCAAAGAACATAATTTCCAAGCAGACGTTACATAATCAAAAGCAGTTTTAAGTGCAACAAACTCAAATGCCTCAAATATTGAAATGACACTCACCATAATACTTGGCTTGTACCTCATGGAGCAAGACCCAATGTCTTTTAGAAACACGCTGATGTGGTGGATACCCTCATGATGAACCTGAGATATGTGGTGGTGAAGCGGGCCTCTATCTATGCAAGTGGAAATTGTTGTTCAAGTTGTCTCTCGGTACTCCATGTCTGCAACCTAAGGGCCTCGAGACATCATCTCCTTAGTTATCCCTAGGAATTGGGGATAACACTACCAATCCTGAAATCCTGAAAACTCTCAAGTCTGCCGATTTTGAATGGGATATGAAATTCTACTTTCTCCATACGAAGTCCAATGATGTTGGAACTTGGAACCACTCTCAAACATCCTGAAACAATTAGTGGCAATGTTAAAAATTTAAGTACAAATTGAAAGGAAAGGAAATGTCATCCTTTTATTGACATTTCCTTTCCTTTCAACTTTTACTTTAAGAATTTAACATTACCATTAGTTGCCAGCATTTTTGGTCAAACTGTGTGAAGCAAAACTCACTTTTGCAAAATGAGGGTTAAAAGACCAAGAATCTGATTAATAAGGTGGTATTGATGCAGACAGGGCAATAATTTCCATATTATCGCGATAATTTCAAATTATCTAAATTATCGCGATTATTTCAGGCGATATTATCGCCGAGGTTAGTTTTGTCGATATTATCACGATAATTTCGATAATATTGCGATAAGTGTAGCACTGGCTGGTAGAGTATATTGTGTATACAGTCGTGGCAGTGTCTTTTCTTGCAGTCTTGCATTTGTATGAGTTCACTTATTTTGCTGCCTGCACCCAGTGTGCACATCATTATCTAGTCATTGTCTTGAGTTTTTGTCAATTTTACTTTGAATTGTTTTTGTATGATTGCCTTAAGCTACAGTATAATTAGTGTTTCTATCGGTAGTAAGCTTCACTTCTAATTCTGGTTTACTAGTGTATGTGAATGAATGTTTAATTTCAAACCTAGAATATTTCTAATATGATCTATTTTAAGATTGAAAATGAAAAGATTGAAAAACTTCATTGCTACCTTGAAGCGCTTCTTTTAAGAGATGAGGCAAATTACCCACGTAGACTTCTATGCTTTGGTATTTATCATTTTTTATTGTACATGTTTAAAACAAATCTTTTATTACAGACATGTAGTTAAAGAAGTTTGATTTATTTCCAAGTCCTCTTGTTGGCTTAATGAACTACACAGGTACATCATGGTGGAGCAGGAACAACTGCGGCTGGACTCAAAGCTGCGGTAATGCATAAATATAATCTGTGTAGCTGTATAATTTTGTGTCTTATATAGGGTTCTTTGATTGTTTTTCCCTAGAAATCCTGTTGTAAAGAAACTATCTTTTTTTCTTGCTGTATTGAAACCGCACAGCAAACATGTATCAAATTTATTCAACAAGTTGAGAACTTACATGGAGGATGCTGTTTATAATGTTTGTTTCATCGCAGTGCCCTACTACCATTGTTCCTTTTTTTGGAGATCAGCCATTCTGGGGGGAGAGAGTGCATGCTAGAGGCCTTGGGCCTTCACCCATTCCTGTAGATCAATTTTCACTTGCCAAGCTTGTTGATGCAATTCAAATCATGCTTAACCCACAGGTATACAATGAATCCACAAGGACATCTTTGAAATGAGGGGTATTCTATTGTCATGGACTCTGATTAATAAGTAGTGCTTTACTTTGAATGGCCAGTTTTAACTGGGTTATCAACAACATCCTCATTGCACATACAACAGTATTACGACCCTTTAAGTTATAGCTAATATTATTGTGTTTTGCTCATAATGTTTCATTCACTTTGATGTTACAGTAACTTCTGTATGCTTCCATGGTTTGAGCCTTTCTTGGTAGTTTGATATATATATTTCCTCCACCATAAGCACATTCTTCAAGGGATGGGCATTATTTTCTCGCACTTTGTAGCATTTCTAGTTTTTAATCCTTGGGGTTTCCGATTGCTTACTGCACTGAAAAATGCATGATTGTAGCAGCTTTATATATATAGGTAGGTAGGCAGGCTGGCCTTCCTGTCACCATAGAGGCAATATTCGAATAAGATTTGATGGAAAAATATGTAACTAAAAAATCCAGTATGGCTCCAATACATCTCATCGATGCTATAATATGCATTTTGCACCAAATTTTAGAAGAATATCATCCTTAAGAATGAGCAATAAATTGGAAAAAATAATTAATTTGTGGAAAATTTGGTGATTTAGTTTATAGTTTTTTAAAGTTTTTTTTCAAATATTTTTGAGTGTGGGTTTATGGGTATTCACCGAATTTCGTATTGCTGCCGAATTTGTGTACAAAAAAGGTCAATATGGCCGAGTCTTGCTACTGTGCCTGTCACTAGGGTTTATATTGTATTTATTACTGACTAGGTTCATTTGCTTGAACAGGTAAAGGAGAGTGCAGATGCAATTTCCAAGGCAATGGAGAATGAAGATGGAGTGTCAGGAGCAGTGAAGGCATTTCATAAACAATTACCCAAAAAAATGCCACAGCCACTGCCACTACCTACAGAACATGGTCGAATTGATTCCTTCTTTAGAGGTGTTGGAAAGGTTTTTGGTTGTGCCTGATTGTACGTTAATATAAAGTTTATTAACTATTAGGCTGGTATGCATTGAAGGTAAAACTGAAAATCGAGTGCTTGAACTTGTACATATAACAAATTCAGATTATTTTGTTTCCCTTTAGTTTGAATCCATATAATCAAATGATTCTTTGGCATTGCATGGCAAGCACATTGAGCTCTTCTTATCATCGTTTTGCCTTTTTTTCTCTTCAAAGGCTGTTTCTCTTTCACTTTATTTTATTATGAAACAAAAGATATTGTTTTCATGTACAACAGCTACAGTTCTCAAAACCAGACATTGAAAAGCTCCCTCTCTCTCGTTCATCTTACACACTGCAGAATGGAGAGGTAAACACGACAGATGTTGCCTGGGTCACTTAGATTGAAGCACATCAGTTTGATGGATACAGGACTCAAATAATTAAAGAAAATGCCTCCCTTGAAGGAGATTATTGTTAAAAGATATGAAATAGAATGCTACAATAAATATAAATCCAAATAATGGAGCAACGTTTCTTGCTTAATTTGTCCTTTGAAACCATATGATAGTGATCCCAAGCTTTTGTCAGAGCCTTCTGCATTCAATCAGTAAATATGAAGAACTGTCCAAAGTAGAAAATCTTATTCTTGGTCTCACTGTATTAAACATTTGGAGGTTGGAAGATAAAGGGACGCATGATTTCTTCAGATATTTTGTGCTGTCTGGATTGGAAATGATCGTGAACAACACATGACAGTTAAAGTTAGGTTGACTGATATTAATATGCTCTGCTTGAAATTTACTTTTTCTACTTGATGTATTGGTGGATTTATTTGCTGACTTGACAATGAGTTGACGTCTGTTGAAAAATATTGATATTAGATAGAAGATGTTTTGAAAAAATTAAATCAGGGAATCAAAGTACTGTTGTTGAAAGCTACAATAAGACTGCCAATGGCGAGAGCCCTCTATGTGGTGCTGATGTTTAGATGATTTTCTACTACAATGCAATGGATCCAAAGATGTTTCGAATCACAAAATTGTCACTTTTGACAGTGACGAGAACTTGTGACTTTTGGATACGACAGCAATCAGTAGGGTTACATGTTGCAAGACTCTTGTTTTAACTTCATTTCTTGAAGGAATAAACATGATCTCTTTTCAAGATTGGGGATACCATTAAAAAGGGAAAATGGAACTAAATGCTAAACTAGTTTGTCTTTGGTAGAGGTAATTCTTTGTGGTTCCACTTGGATTGGACATGGAATTAGGCTGATACATGTTTTTTTAACTAACCTTCCACTTATCACGGTGAGGCTAACACCTAAATTTAGCATTACAAAGAAACCATTAACATCATTCAAACCGGTTGCTTTTTGGCTAAGCGACCACAAGTGGGCGTATCTATTCTGCCAAAGTTGTCGAAGGTTTGCACCTAGCCCCAACCATTGCAGCATATGTGGGCATACATCGGCAAGCGCAAGCAAAAGCTTGTCACTTGGATAGACTTGAACTCGGCTGGGGGCTATAGTAGATACCCCCTTTTCATCGACCCAACAAGCCACCATTCACTGGTTGATACATTTTAAGAAAATCCATTTAGTCAAAAATTTAGAATGTAGCTTGTGTTACCTTTTATAATTATTGAATACACAACAAACTTTTCATTAATAGTTAATGGCTCCGCAACTTGGCTCTATGGCGTTTCAAGACTCAGACAAGGTTCACTGCGTGCGCACTTTCTACATAATTTTGCAATTTAAGGCCTTTTGAGTATCCTGGTGTGGCTTCAAGAAGTCAAATTCCTAAAATGTATACAAGTGCCTCTCGAGGTGAAGGTCAATGACCAATTCTTTGCTGGTGATATCATTCTTGTGTGCTCAATGTTAATAAAGGAAGCAAATGGTTGGTGTTGAGACTTAGTGGAGGGAGCATGTGTGAAAACATTATATGTAACATAATTGTAATTGATCTAATTTGTACTTCATATTTCCTCTTTTGGATGACTTAGTTGAAATTGATCTCATTCAACATATCATATCGGGCCTAACGATCAAGAACATGTGTTTCCTCCTTACATGTCATAGGTTTGAATCTTGAAGAGGGTGGGGTATGTACACCTTCATAGACTAAGTGGTGAAATAATATCCCCTTCCCCTCAAACAAGGGGATCTCATACATCAATTTGGTGTCTAGCCAAGTTGTGGCCTTAAAATATTATTATTATTATTATATAATATCTTATTAAAGACTTGGTCAACTTTGATCAGTGTCCCTAACACTGCACTCTATTTATAGCTAATACAATTTCGTGCATAATTAATGTACACATCTAATGATCTTCATACTTGTATACTTGCTTCCTTGTGCTTTATTGTATGTATATTACTTTCCATTGTTGGTATTGTGCTCATAACAATTGGTATCCAAGCCTCAAGTTTTAAGATTAGGGATTTTCAAGAGCTTCACCATTTTGGTTTCCTTTGGGATTTTCTTCCTATTCAAAATATTTTTTCAAGCTATCTCGAAGTGGTTTAAGCAATTTGTTGGGGTGTCTCCATACCACCCGTTTCTTCTTTAGTGTTGGATTTTTATAAATTTAGTTAGCATTAGATTTACCATAGAAATTTAGATCTTCTTTTAACATTCAATAATCATATACTGAAATATAAACGAACACAAGAAGACACAAAGATTTATCCTGGGAAACCCTTTTTCACAAGGGGAGAAACCCAACAAACTTTTATTTAGAGAGAATATCCTTGCCAATACAATATAACCATGAGCAAGCTCTATCCACTAGAGCAAACCAACAAAAGAAGAATCCCAACAATATGTACTTATCTTCACAAGAGATAACCCAACAATATAGCTACAACAAACCCTAGCCAGAGTACTAGAGTATCTAGCCTCCACCAACGCACCACCAAGACAACAAAGATAAACCCTAGCAAGGGTTACAAAGAAATCCTATCCAACTAGCGCCCTTCTTCCTTCTGGACTACAACTGCTACTAGGCTTGTGCCATTCTTCCTTCTGGACTGCAACTGCTACTAGGCTTGCGCCATTCTTCCTTCTTTGTTGGACATCAATTGCTACTACTGCTCTCCACTAGACTTACGCTATGGATGAATGAATGTATGTATGTGACATATGAGGAAGGCGTCACCTTTATTTATACTATACTGGGCAAGTGTCTTTTTCGAACATGTGTTTCTTCAAGTAGGGCCGACTTGTCTTCTGGAAATTATATTTTCACTTGTCTTTTTCTTGTGGGGTCGACTTTACTTTTGGAGCATTATATTTCTTCTTTATTATTTTTCTGTGGGGCCGACTTCTCTTCTAAGATCTTCTAATTTCTTCTGGGGCTTCTTCGAACTGTTTAATGGTTTCCTTTGACTTCTTGACATCTTCATCTCTAAGAAAAGTTGTCCCGAAGGTGAATACCTCCCACTGTTACCAAAAACATCAACACTCCCTCTTAGATAGGGAGGTATTCTCCCTGATGTTCTCCTTTGGTCCTCATAGCCCCATAGGCTATGCCATGGTCCTCAAACCATTCCATGGTCACGTAGACCATGTTGCTGGTAGCATATCCATAGTCACACATGGCTACAACCATTGTGGATCTTCTCAAGCTCTTTTAGGGGCTCCGACCCACTAGAGAACACTAGGGCTACAACCTCATAGTGTGCTCACACGAGCTACAACCACCATGTGATATTATCATCATCATCGCATCACATTGGCTACAACCATATGGACGAGCCCTCAAGGGCTACAACCACAAGGGACGATGGGATACAACCCATAATATCCCAATCGCATGGGCTACAACCCAGTACAACTATATCCCAACTACATGGGCTACAACCCAAGGGTCATTGGGCACCAACCCAGTACAACTTATTAGTCCATCGATAATTGTCATACTCAACTCAGTTCATCGAGGAGTATAATCACATGTCAACCCAGTTCAGTGCATCGAGGAGTACGACATGGAGAATGTCTCACGAAGCTGCAACCATCAACACTCCCTCTTAACGAGAGGGGCATTCTCTACCACTCCAAGTTTATCACGGAAGTACTCGAACTTTGACTTGACAAGGGGCTTGGTGATAACATTTGTAATCTGCTCATCTGTAGGAAGGCACCGCACCAATACTGCTTTCCTCTGCACCATGTCTCTAATGTAATGAAACTTGATTTCAACATGTTTCGATTTGTCATGAGATACTGGATTCTTTGAGAGCTTTATACAATTTTGGTTATCACAATGAATCACGATGGGATCCAACATTTGCCCAAACAATCCTGCAAGGAGCTTCCGAAGCCACACTTGCTTCACGAGTTTCCATACACTGCAATATACTTTGCATCTGCAGTACTCAAAGCCACAAACGTTTGCTTCCTACTACACTAGGGAACCATGGCAGATCCCAAACTGTAGCAACACCTAGAGGTGTTCTTCCTGTCCACTACACTCCCTGCCCAATCAGAATAGCATATTCCTGTAATCTCATGTCAAAACACTGGAAGCATCTTTCAGGCCATATCCAACTGTGCCTTGCAAGTATCTCAACACATGCTTCACAACTACGCAGTGCCACTGTCTCGACTGACTCATAAACTGGTTAAATGCACTCACTGCATAGCAAATGTCTGGTTTGGTGTTAACCAAATACATCAATGATCTAAACAATTGTCTATACATAGTCTGATCAATCAAGTCTGAATCGAAAGGAGGCTCACTCAACTTCTTCAGATTCGACACCATCGGTGTAACCATGGACTTACAATCCAACATCCCAAATCTCCTCAAGATCTCAACTGTATACTTCCCCCGACTTAGGAAGATCTCATCAGCTCTTTGCCACACTTCTAATCCCAAGAAATAGTGCATCATGCCAAGATCCTTCACTTCAAACGCAGAGGCTAACTCATATTTGCATCTATCAATGAGGCTCTCTCAGAGGTTGGGATCTGCAATGTTGGAACACACACACACACATATATAGATATTCATAACTTTTATACTTTAAATAGATTTCTTTCTTGTTTAAAATAAAAACAACGCGCATTTGTTTCTCACCGTTGATGAAGTTTTCCATCTAATCAAACGATCCAAATCTCTTAAAATTTATGGAGCCGCCTACTTGTTAAAGAATCAAATCACCAAAGACTACATTTGAAATTTCAGGTTTCAGAGTTTCGCGTTGCAGAGATTTCAACATTAACATCTCCAAAGTCTCGATATCCAAAAAGTGTTTGACGAATCCTAGTCACGATACACGTATACCCTCTAATCCCTGACGTATCCTTCCAGAAAACAACCTGTCAGAACTTTAAATAAAGTTAATAAACCAAACGCATGAAGTAATGAATACTTCAAAAGAAACTAAAACCTAATTAGAAAATCGAATAATAGTTTCGTGATTTCGGGAATTGGGTCTTCACCATCTATCGTATACCAAATTCATGAAGCCCGAATTCCCGAAACGTCTTAAGCATTAAGTCGGGTTAATCAAAGATTTAAAATGATTAGTGATTAATTAATCACATCGCGATCTCGCATTTCGGGGATCTTGTCTCGAGCGGCTTTCAACATCATGAGATCCGAAACCTCGAAACATTTGAGGTTAATTGCGATTATTAAAAAGGTTAAACATGATTTAATTTAATTAATCGCATCGCGATTTCACTTTTCATAGATCATATCTTGAACTATTACAGGATAACTCGAGATCTGAAGACCCAAAAAGGATTAAGGTTAAACATGATTAATTAATAGGTTTAAATGTGATTTATTAACACATTAAACACTCTCATCTCATGTTAAGTTTTCATTGAGTCGTAGTTCGAGTAAACTCAAATTCCATCTATGTTTTTCTCGATCACGAAACACTGGCCATTAATGGCATTAATAGAAGATCTAGAGTAAAAGATTTCAAATAAGATCCTACATTATCGCCCAAATCTTTTCATTAAAGGAAGTAAACACATTGTTAGTGAAGGTATACACAAATTTATGCACTTAAGGCAAAGAAGATATTTCATTTTGAATTACATTCGCGTTTTCATAGAGCAAACTAGCGAGATAATAAGTCTTGTGCATTTTTCTGTGACAGGTACCACAGTGTTGAGCTTACTGCTATCACGGCTCCGCGAAAAATGGTTAAAGGGACTACTGAGAGCTCGGGCCAAAACATAGATATCCTCTCGGACACATCACCGAGAGTTGTGGAGACCATAAAAACTTCGATGCAGGTTTGCGATATCCTACAATACGAGCTCAACAATTGTCCAGATGAGTCAGACGATGAAAGGGCCGAAACTTAGGAGATAAATCTCAAATACGTAGCTCAATCAAAGTTGCATAAGATAGCCACGCGGTCGAGGCTCATGCCGTATAACGACATGATAGGTTGGGCCCTGGAGAACATTAACGTCGCTACTAGGACCATCTACAATGCATAGAAAGTTGTTGTTGGGTCTTTCCGCCCAGAACATGTACAGGTGATGTACAAATTGTCGCCAACTTTCAAACACACTTATAATGCCGATTTCTTAAAAAGGTTCGAGAGAGAAGAGTGCCCAGAAGGCGTAAATAATTACCTTAATTTGATCAAAGGTTGGTGGGCACGCCCTGAGAAATTCAGAGCAAACACCCATGGCATATATGCCACTACATCATTAGACTTTCATATGATGTATGTGGCCATGATGCTCTGTAGAAGTTTTGGGAGGGAAAACTCCGCCCACTTCCAGTTATCATGGGTATCGATCATGCACGAAGTTGCAGAGGGTTTTTCATGCAATTGGGCGAAGATGCTATCAGACAGTTTGGCCAAGGAAATCACCAAATATCAAGCGTTGAAGGCCAAAGGATGACCTACCCTGTTTTACATGTCGACATACCTTATGGATGTTATTTGTTTTATGACACCTTTTCCTTTGATGGGTTGGAGCTGGACTTCGAACAGTGCTAAAGCTATACACCTTTATCATTCAAATCTTTGGGAAGATAAAGAAAAATATTTCTTTTATGAAATCTGCAATTATGTGGTGGTGCCAATTCATATCGCCATATATGGATGTCCACCTCCAAATATTTTTGACAGAATAGTGGCCAACCTGGGGAAGGTAGCAGATTGGTATATTGAAGAGCATTTTTCCTATATCAGGGTTTTTGGTTGCTTGGTTCCTCTACACGCCTTGCCCAAGTTTCTACCAGACTGATTGGTGTGCAGAGAAGTAGCGCATCAGACTGTGCTGGGTAGAGTCAGTAAAGAGCTAAAATCCTTGCAGGAAAAGGTATGACCTACTTTCCCCTTGCAGATTAGTATGTTTTTGTTGGCAGGTTTACAGTTGGGAGTGAGCTTGTCATTGATGAAAAGAACAACGATGGCCAGAACAACGATAACAAACAGGCTCAAAAGACATCATAAGTCCAGATGGGAGGAGCGCACAGATGGAGGACAGATCTCAAGCGTGGGGTTCGACCATCGTTGGATTCGAGAGAACCTGCACGTTCTTTTAAGAGCAAGGAGACGCAGGTTTACAAAATCCCGAAAGCAGGAGGACTGCCCATCTTCGGGCAAGGCACGTGGTCACAGATCAACATTTCGCTGACTGGAAAGTCAAAGAAAAGAAGTGTTCTAACCTCTCGAACTCGCGATATGCGAGATTGCGAAATGATCCAGGCCATTGAAGCCAGAGGACACATGGCGAGCGATTGGCATTTAGCTGACTGAAAGGTCAAAGGCACGAAGTGCTCTACCTTTCCAACTCGCGAAACACGAAATGACGAAATGATCTAAGCCATTGGATCAACGAGAAATCTCGACCATTGATCTGAAGAGCTCAGTGCTTGTTTGATTGGCGAGTGGTCATAACTCATGGTCACGTCGTCGAGAGTTGGAGGGAGGAGCTAGAGCAGCCAAGCTCCATTTCAGAGATCGCGATATGGAGAGTCGTGATGTCTTACCACAGAATCCCTAAAACGCGAATTGCGAAATGAAGTTTCGGACTTGGCCCTTTGTCACCGCCGGTGGTTATGTGAAGGAAAGGAGCTAGCCTAGCTAGGCTCTATTTCAGGAATCGAAAGTGGAGGAGTCAAGAAGACTCATGACAGAATTCCTGAATTGCGAATTGCGAAAGCCCTTTATGGATAAGCATTTGGTCACCGCTGATGGTCATGAGAAGGGAAGGAGCTAGCGTGTGCGAAGCTCCATTTCGGGGATTGCGACATGGGAGTGTTGAGATGTGATAGGGGAAGGAGAGAGGCTGGGTGGAAGACACCTGTCAGAAGGAGGCGAAGGTGGTAAATAGAGGAGGAAGCGATAAGAGGTTTGTGGAGGGGCCCATACAAAACCAGTCCATTCCGGACCCCCCCTCCCGTTAAAGACAAAAAAGTGGAGGGGGTTCGGAATTGAACCTCAGCCGCACATCTAGGCTCTTAAGTCACGACTGTCCAAACATGCGCGCTCNTAAAGGCAGAACGACAAGGAGGGTCTGGAATTGAATCTCGACCGTTGATCTCATCGCACGAACACTGGCCTTCTAGATCAGCCCACTATTTAACGAAATGCGCATTTTGCGAAATTCATGATCAGGTGATAACAGACAGAGATGACGAAGAATCTCGAGACATCTACCAGTGGATTGAAGACTCATTATAGAGTCGAATGACAGACGGAAGTGGGTCGAAGACTGTTACAGTCAACAGAGGCCAAGGAATCTCAGCATAACACCTAGTGATGATGATCGCATGGGGATAACCGCCAGAGAAGCTGAAGAATGGTGATGATGATTAGGCAGAGGTTGGGAGAGATAGAGGACATGCAAAACAGAGAGAGGGGGTCAAGGCTCGAGGAAGTGCAGTTGTGGAAGTGATGAGTTGCAACGAATATCCAAGGAGGGAGAACGGTGGTTATGCATGAGCATGCAGAAGCATTGTGTGCCAGGATGTAGAAGATGCACAACATGTATAAAAGAAAACGTAGAACAGAGAAGAAGAGGTATTGTTGTGAGTGATGCATGCGTGTAGAAGCATGAGGTGCAGGAGCTGAAGCATAGAAGAAGAAAAAGAAGAAAGATGCATATCTGTGAGAAGAAGAGAAAGCCAAGGTGTGCATGCTGAGACAAAAGAGAAGATCAGAAAGATGAAGAGGATGCAAACAGGAAGACATTCATGCAGGCATAACATAGCAGCATAGCAGAACAGTGATAAGCCTGGTAAGCCAATGACAACTATTGATTCATTGTAATAAATTCAGAGAAAACAAAGTTTAACATTCAAGGGTGGTTGGGAGGTGCTAGGGAGGATCGTTGTCCTTAGAATTTCAAGTAGGTGCTTGAACGTAGGGAGTTGTAGCTTCCATCTGGTTGCAGCCAGAGAAACCAGTGTGGTAGGGTGGTGCAAGGGAGAACTGTTGTTCTCTGCTATACAGGTTGGTGCCTGTGTGATTAGAAGTTTGTGCTTCCATCTTGTTGGTGCTGGAACACTCAGGGAGTAGGTGCTTCCTTCTAGTAGGTGCTAGAGAAAACAGAGAGTTGGTGCTCTCAGCAAGTCGAAGCTTGCAAAACAAAGGTTGTAGCCTCACAATGAGTTGGAGCTCATATGTATGATAATGTATAGAATGTAAAGAATACTTATTATATAAAGAAGAAGAGGTTTTTACCCTTTATGGGTTTCCTCAGGAAATATTTGTCTCTGTGTATTTCATGTGTGTGAATGACGTTGAATGTTCTATTGTTTACTTCCCTGCATTATTGTAATCATCATTGAGAGTTTTGTAATGAGTTTTAAAATAAGCATAAGTGTTTAAGCTTGGTAACAACTGATTCACCCCCCCTCTCAGTTGTCCAACAATTGGTATCAGA
>SNQJ01S0116689.1:15677-35245 GCA_010110895.2 Picea sitchensis | reverse complement strand
TAACGTCACAATTGCGACATACATCTTCACAAACGTGGCAAGAGAGACGTTCGAGTGGAAAACGTGGCAAGAGCAACGTTCCAGTGGAAAATGTGGCAAGAGTGACGTTAACGTGGCAAGAGTGACGTTAACGTGGCAAGAGAGACGTCAACGTGGCAAGAGCAACGTTATCGGGCAACATGATTTTTTTTTTTATAAATTTCCTCTATTTTGCGACAATATGGAAAATTTTGTCCATAACACTGCAAATAAAACGTCGAAATTTTTACAATATGTAGTAGTATGTGCCATCTCAAGCAAGTAATCCCTTCCAATATATTAGGTGAGGATCGAAGAGGCTAATCTAATGCATAAGAAGTGCAATGAATAAGCAACAATTTGAATTGGTTCTTCACCAAATAGTGGTCCACATTCATCGGAATCTCAGATCTCGGGCAGGCTGCGCTGTGATGAACTATAGAGTAAGCCTAGATGGTTGGAAAGACATTATCTGG
The DNA here is from genome assembly GCA_010110895.2 of Picea sitchensis. Lineage (NCBI taxonomy): Eukaryota > Viridiplantae > Streptophyta > Pinopsida > Pinales > Pinaceae > Picea > Picea sitchensis. The sequence continues at coordinate 34,751 of SNQJ01S0116689.1, read as the reverse complement.
ATTGGTTTTTGACTTAGGAGAGGTCGGTCGAAGGGAGTAACTTGCAAGCACCCCGCCTTCCTTTGGCAAACAAACAGATATTGCGACTGAATGTGTCATTGATCGTGATCGAAGATTGAACTGTACTTCAAATATACTTACTTCCTTCCTTGGCTCAATGGTCGATATTGTCATGGGAAATATTTAATTGATAAGATGAGTTGCGTGAAATATGGTGGTTTCAAAAATCCTTACGATATGTATTTTGTTACTGTTATTCACTAGCACAGCCACAAATTCGTGGCTTTGTGGCTGGTGAACGCCGAAAAGTTTCGGCTGACACTTTCGACGTAATTACACAGTTCAGATCTCAAATCAAACGAGATTCATGCTTGGGTTTTCCGTTGGCAAAGAAATTGTTGGATTTGAAATGTCGTAGTTGAATTTTAAGGTGATTTCACGATTTCGAGCCCGAGTTTTGCAGGCGATCCTCCATGAAATATGAAGAGCCAGGGTGACTCGAATGGCTGTCCATCACTTTATTGGGTTAATGGGAACCCCACCTAAAACTGGTGGCTGACTGGTTCATAAAATAAAACACTGTTATACAAAATAACTCTGTGATAAAATCTTAATTTTTGTTAATAATTCAGACGTGGCAATCAGCTAGTCACCATAGTAAATTTTAAATATGATCAAGTAAAAGTGAAAAAATAAACATGTAAAACCTATTAAATGTGCCGATTGTCAATAGGTATACCCCTTTTCTACGTAATGATAAGAACCGCTTTTCAGGGATTTGTGCAAAACATTTCAGGGCATGTTTGGAGCCCATGGAATGACATTTGGCAGGATCCTTTAAAAATATTGGACAATAACCCGCTTTCGACGGAGACAACAACCAAGTTTTTTAAACGGGCGGACTGGAAGGAGACTACTCCAGAGGCTCACATTATCGAAATTGAAGTTCGAGGTAATAATATGTCAAAATTTATATCTAAAGGAACTGAAGTCATCTCAAAGTAGGTTTCTCTTTAATTTCATTCAAAATTTTCAGGGCTTGATGTTAGTGAGGAGGTAAAATTAAAGATAGAAATGTGGTTGCAGGTATAAACGAGGAGGACATTAAGATTGAGTTCAAGAGTGGCATGCTTTCATGGAGATATAATAGTCCCTAGTTTCGTTCTGACTCCAATCCGAACTTTCGGTTCTAGTTAAAGAGGGAAAAAATATATGTATCAATATCTTGGCGAGGCCTCCAGGGAGTTTCGGTGTTTTTTATCACATGCCTGACAAAATTTCCATTGTAATTTCCCAGACCCTTCTCGTGAACTTATGATGGTATCGCCTTTTCTATGTTTTTTTTTTAACGCTATTTTACTAAAAAGTACATCTCATAGGAACATAGACATATTAAAGACGGTCGATTTTTCGAGCTGGAAATCCAAAGATACACGGTAGTTGTTTTTCACTCTTATATTGATGACAGGAATTCAATACAAAGGGAAAATCTTACCACAATACCCATTTTGCTTCCATAAATAGTGGACCAAAAATTCCTTGCCATCCAGAATCCATCGATGATTTTACCTTGAAATGTTGAACATTGATTTCTTCGATCCAAAAATTCCATGCTAGCCAAAGTCCATCGATTATTTCACCTTGAAACGTTAAATGTTGATTTCTTGAAGCATAATCATCGCATCTGCTTTAGTATTCTAGACAAGCTTTCCTACTGTCACATTCTAAAAGAACAATTAATATTCATGTGTAAATTTGGTTTGCCTGTTTTTTTGGCATCTACTCTCACTTCATAAAGTGTGACTTCTTGATTGGAGAAGCAAACTTCAAACTCCAATATCGAATATTAATATGTTAATCTATTAATGTGACAACAATATTTCTTCACTCCTTCCTACTCAGGTCTATTTTCTCTAAAACCATTCTTTATCGATATGTATTGCTTTACAAACACAATTTTCTTCAAATATTTTGTCTCTTGATAGAACGAAAAACGTAGTTCAGTCTCTGCATCATGTGAGAATTCCAAGTACTCGTCACTGTTCTGCTATTTTGAGTATTTCTCTTCTTATGTGCACTAATAGGAAATGTCTTCTCATTACCCTCAAAAGGGCTTACTCACACGACACAGGATTGGAACCTCAACGATTTTCTACGCCTAACTCCCTCAGCTAAATTGAATTCACTATTTAATATTTTGAACGTTTAGTTTAGCAATGGCATGTACATGACATTCAAAACCATAATAAATGTATGTTTCTCGTTAGTATCAAGAAAATAAATGAAACAGAGGGTTGATGCAGTTTGAACATTATCTACATCAGAACCGTCATCTGCATTTATTCATGGAGACAGATAAGTTGCTTTGTTATAATATTGCACATTTACAAGGTTTCGCATAAGGTATATGTCACTTTAAAATTCATCGAGAAAACTACAATTTACTTTACAACATATATTTTTTATTAAATAAACAAATATAATAAATAAAATTTAAAAGAAAAAATTATTTTTGAAGAGCATATTAAACAAGTTGCAAGCTCCATTTGTCATACTGGTTACTACATGAATAACATGTTGAGACACACATAGCAAATGGGCTTAAACATGGCTCTGGTGATGCATGTTTCTCCACTACCATTTTCCATTGACCCGGCCTAATCTTGGTGTCTTTAAGCCACTGTCGCAACAAAAATTAACTAAGGGGAATTTACAACAACATGGGCATCGAAACGCTAACGGGTGAGATGATACACCTACCTCCTCCGAATTAGTTAGTTGTGGTTCCCATAGTCTATCCATTGCTTGGATTTTTTGAATTTGTTGACCTTCATAATTGCTCACATTCAACCAATTTTCTTCTATTTTCAAGCATTATTCATAGGATTCAAGGAAGTGATACACAAATTCAAGGTTAGTTTAGTCACAGTTTTTGAGGTTTTTATACACATATATGTACCTTTGTAGGCATATATTTGTGAACTCCATAGCATATTTACACAGAAAATGAGGTTATTTGTCATATTTTAGAGGAAATTTGCACTGTAGTACATGTGAAAGCTTAAAACTTAAAATATTCAATATGCAGAAATCATGTTTGATTTTAATCTCCTCTAAATGTCAGGAGATTTCATAGGGAATTTTTTAAGGGTATGCAATTTATATTCACTTTCAAATTGCAAACCTGAAAATTTAGTGGTATTTTTCTTCTTTGTGCCCAAACTATTCTAACTATTTAAAAAGCCAAGAGATTCAAGCTACTCCTTAGAAGGAATGTTTTTTGAAACAATCGAATTTCATTTTTTGTTTCCTATTGCAAATTTGATATATCGTGTGCATATTTCTAATTAAAGAAAAGTCTATGTAAAGTTATTATTAAACGATGTAGCACTTACCTGTGTACCTTTGTTCATTCGAATTTGTGCAGTAACTCCTTGAAACTCCTCTATTTTTTCTTTCCCATTTATTGAATTTGTTAGACTTGTTGATTTTTCAATAGGAAAGGTTTAAGCATGAAGTTCATTTCATTTTAGCATTTAGCTTAAACCATAAACAATTTTGTTGCAACAATCAGGATGATAAGAAGAGACACCATGCACAAGTACACAAGAAGTATCCTCGGAAACCATTCTCAACAAGGGAAGAAAACCCATCCAATCCTTTGCTATATTCTTCAAGAGAAAGACCTCCACCACCAAGAAAACCTAGCACACAAAAGAGTGCTTACAATCTGCAAGATACCAGATATATAAAATATGCAGAACATAAACAAAATGCTAGAAATAACAGAATAACAGTAAAATATCCATCATAATCTTCACAATACACAGAAATGATATACGAAATAGCAACAGAAATAGCACTTTGAATCAGATAGAAATGTTCACAGGCCTCTTCAAGGGGGCAACCTCCAATCGAGCAGCGCTCTGTTACAATAATATCCAAGATAGGGTTCTCATACCCTCAACTCCTATTTATACTAAAAAGAAGCATCTAGAGGAAGATCCTTCTAGAAGTGGAAGCTTCTATTAGGTCTTCTTACATCCACCTTATTCTATTTTATTGAAAGGTCTTATTAATATTGACCTTTATTACATCCGAATACATTGTGCCATATTCTTCAAGAGAAAGACTTCCACCACCAATAAAACTTAGCACAAAAGAGGGTGCCACAATCCTAAGATACCGACATATAAAATATGCGTAACATAAATGAAATGCTGTGGTGTCAATGTAATAACGAAAGAAACATCCATCATAATCTTCACAATACACGTAAATGATATACGAAATAGCAACCGTAAATAGCACTTTGAATCGATAGCAATGTTCACAGGCCTACAACGGTAAGCAACTTCCAATCGAAAATGCTTCCATACAATAATAATATCCAAGATAGGGTTCCTTACACCCCTCAACTCCTATTTATACTAAAAGAAGCATCTAGAGGAAGATCCTTCTAGAAGTGGAAGCTCTATTAGGTCTTCTTTGCTATCCACCTTATTCTATTTTATTGAAAGGTCTTATTAATATTGACCCCTTTATTACATCCCAATACATTGATCTACCTATAGCATAGAATCTTACAACCGGGCCTTCTTTAAAAAGCTTTGTCCTCAAGGTCTTTGAGATGTGGAAAACTACCTAATGGTAGTTGGTTCAAGTGGCATCTACTGGAGTCATATCTTTCCAATCGCGACGAAGCACTTCCTTGATGGTTCTCTCGATGCAGCGCACGCCCTCTCGGGTCCAAAACCGCTTCGGTTTGTTTTCAAATGGATCCTTCTTCAGTTAACTCTCGAAGGTTGGTTTGAAGCTGGCACTGTTCCAATCACCTTCTTCAAGCGAGAGACATGAAAAACAGGATGTAACTTAAAATGACTGGGCAAAGCTAACAGATATGCGACTTGTCCCACACAATTAAGAACTGTATAAGGACCATAAAAAAAATTCACTAGATTCTGACAATGCTCGACCATGAGGGAATTATGCTTGTAAGGTTACAGTCAAAGAAACACCTAATCCCTTTCTACAAATTGATGTTCCGAGTGACTTTGATCGCCTTGTTGCTTCATTCCTGCTCCGCCACGACCAAGCCCTTGAGGGTACGGCGATATCCCCCGGACCGTAGTGTTTGGTCAACCGCCTGACCTTTGAGGTACCCGCAAAGAAGTATGAGAGAATCGACGATGGCTTCCGGCCCATATTAATCGCTCAAAAGAGCTTCACAGCGTAGTGGTTGTATGGTATGTAGTGTTGTACCACCATTCGGCGAGGGCAACCATTGAGCCCACTGGCGTTGTTTTTCCAATGCAAAGCACTCCTCGTGATAGGTTTCAAACACTTGTTGATCTATCGACCATCCGTCTGGGATGATAAGTTGAGCTGATGCAATTGGGTGCCTTTGTAGCTTGAAACAATTTTGCCAAAATTGCTTGTGAAAGTTATCCCCGACGAACAATAGAGTTTGGTATGAAGCTTGAAGACCTGACCATGAAAATTTGGGCCACCGTGGATGCAAGTAGAATGGGTGGTGAAGAGCACAAAATGAGCATACTTGGAAAGTCGACCACCATCACCATTATCATTGATTTATTCCTTGATTTGGTAAGCCCAGAATAAAATCCATAGAGATATCCTTCCAAATATCGGGGGAATCGAAGCGGCTGGAGTGTGCCCGGAGATTTGATCGTTTCTCCCTTGGTGGAGTTGGGTATTACCTCATTCAGCCACAAACTTACTTCCGATGTCATGTTTCACCATCCCGTAAATTAGGAGTTTTAACTCCTTAATCATATGTTTTGGTGAACCCCGAGTGCCCTGCAGTGGGTGTAGCATAGCTCAAAGAGTACGGTGGATTTGAGCTTTGATTGTTTAAATACAAGCTACCTTGTATTGAAGCTCATCCAAACTAAGAGTACCCTCGTGAGCCTCAAGGCTTGTTCTCAAGCAGCAAATTAGATGCTAACTTTTTGGCTCTGCAGCCCATTCCTCAGTAATGTACTTTTGCACTCAATCGTGGGGAGAAATGAAGGAAAGAGAAAGAGGGATCCTTCGCCTTCATATTTTCGAGCCAAAGCAAGTATCCGCCACTGCTATCAGTCTTTCCTCTTGTAAAATGATCCTACAATCATATAGCCAAAAGATATTAGTGACCCATTTTGTTGCTCTTGTGAGGAAACGCGTTGTTCCGCAAAGTATTTGAGGCTTCTATCGGTCTGCCTTAATTTGAATCAAGGTCTTGGTGAGATATGGACGCCGAGCAATTCAACTGCATGCACTGCCAACATTTCTTTTCATAAAGAGGTTTGCCTTGTGATTCTTTCGCATTTGCCTCAGAAGGACAAAGGTCGCGACCCGCTTTATTACATAAGGACAAATAATGCTTTTCCCTATCGCTGCCAGACATTCCAACACAATAAATGTCTTTGTAGTCAAGGAGAGCCGTAACTGAGGGTGCACATGGCCATCTTCAAAGTTTGAAAGCCGGAGCGCCTGTTAGTCCAATTGAAAGAGCTCTTTTATGAGAGCCGAGAGGCGCCGCAATCTTTCCATAGTTCTTTGGACAATCCTATGGTAATACCCCGTGAGGCCTAAAAATCCACGCAAGCTTTTGAGAGTCTTGTGGTGCGCCAATCTTGCATAGCTTCTGCAACTTTCGGGTCCACCCTCGATGCCATCCTTGCCCACGGCAGATGACCTAAGTATTCAACTTCTGAGGCATCTAAGCACATTTGGATTATTTGAGGAAAAGTCAAAAATGGTGCTTAGTAGGATAAGAACTTGATCCACATGAGTCGATGGTCTTTCCATGTCTCTACATATATATGAGGATATCATCAAAGAAAAATAGATGAAATGACAAAGAAAAGGGCTGAAAGACATGGTTCATGAGGCCTAAAGGTGAGGGCGTTAATAACCCAAAGGCATGAATTAAAAACTCATAGTGGCCCCTATAAGTGCAAAAGGTCGCCTTAGAATGTCGACTCTTTTCATACAGACTGGGTGATAGCCCAAGCCGGGTTGATCAAGTTTGCGGAAGAATTGGGCACCACTCACCATCCAGAGGTCAATGACCGATGGGAAATTTGTCTTTGATGGTGAGTTTATTGAGTGGGCATGGAATTCAGACACATTCGCTAAGAACCTTCTTCTTTAGTACCATGACGACCAAAAAGGAGTAAGGACTGTGATTAGGATCGATGACTCCTACAAAGAAGGAGTTCGCAGGATTCTTTTCATAATTTCCATTCTTTGGGAAAAGGGTATGAGTATGGACGATGTTGGGGAAGGCTCTCGACAAGGGGAATGGAAATGATCATGGATAACCGTAGAAGGGAGTCCTCTCGGGGAGGAGAAGACTGTTGATGTTTAGTCAAGATGGCTCAGAGGTCTTAGGGGCACCCGTGGACTCCTCAGGGTTTGAATGGCATGGAGTTAGCTGGTGACACCCGAATGACTTTTTTTGAGAAATTTCTCCATGATGAACCGATGGATTTGTGAGAACCCGCAGTTGATGTTTCGGAAACTCATGCACGCCTGCCCAAATGGTATGTCAAGTTCCCAAAGTCCTTATAAAATGCAACGGCGTTCTGCTTCATTTGGTGCTCCAACATAATGTCGCAACTCCTGGGCGTCAGAAAACATATGGGATTTGAGGTTGTAGTCACCTATTTGGAGATAATACATTTTCATTGCCTCCACATTTCATTAATGAGCCCCCATTGGCAATCATGTGTTTGGAAATTATTAACAACATGGATATAGCGTTGGCTTTGGGCAATGCGGCGATGAATAAAGTTGTGGGTGTCAGCCACTATCAAATCAAGATGATGACCTTTCAAAAATTGATATAACCGATTAGCTTGAGAGTTTGGGGGCAGAAGCTTCCAGAGAGCATTGAGGGAAATGATGGGTTCTTCCGCAGGAGGGCCGGAAGGAGGGTCTATTTCAGAGGTTTCCGCGACTCGAACGTAGGGAGGGTCATCATCGCCTTCTTGAATATCCTCGTAGATGGCCATTACAAGGATTTGTTCCCTTGCATTGTGTTCGAAACATTTTAATAATAGCTATAATCCAGGCCTTGGAGCTGTCAGTCATTCACCATTTGATCCTGCAGTCAATTTTGGATTTTTTAAGGGAGCCGAGGGAGTAGTGGGGTTTAAATGGTTTAGAAGGAAAAGGAAGGCTTAGCTTTGGAGAGTAAAACAATTTGTTGTGCTTTTGGATTTTTGTGCCTCCACCTAAGTTCTAGGGTCGAGCCAAGAAGAGTGGACATGGGCCCGAATCTCCTCCCTTGAGGCCACTAATAAAACACTTCAAGGAAGAAGGCATCATTCATGCCTTCTGTTCGAAAAACCAGACACTCAAATGCCGCTATGAAGTCTTCTATTGTTCCTGTTTGTTTCAACTTGGTCAAACATCCTAGATGGTGTTTGTTGGTGTCAAAGCATTCATATATATCTACAACAAATTGTGTCCAAACAATATATCCTTGACGTGAAGTTTTTCTCCATTTCTGCTACATTTTGCTGGCCGTTTTGGATCGAGATGAGAACACCATACTGAGTTTGGGCCAAGTCATCCACGTTGTAGAGAGAGAAATAATGTTCCATTTGTGTGACCTAACCATAACTGTTAATCAAATTTAGTTACATCCAATCTTCATGAAGGCGATGTCCCTTTGAAAGTGATGTGGTTGAAAGAATGGGAAACATGAAGTTTCTCCCTTCTCATTTTTTAGGTGCATCATCATCGAGGGATTTTGAGTTTGGTGAGTGCTACAACTAGCTGCACTCAAGTTCATTTATCATTTAATGGATGCACGGCTTATCCGGATCGATGCATTCATGGAGGTACTCACGAGAGGGCAATAGTGAACGGAAAGTTGTTGCACTTCTGTTGGGTCTCAAGTAAACCATATGTTGGGTGTGGTGTTGAAACGAGATTCTAGTCTCCTCAAGTTACGTGGGTATAGCCAAGTGATGATCAGGTGGATTGCATGAGTCATGGGCCTGGAATTATTTCTTTTTTTTTATTTAAAATGATATGGATAAGTGATATGGAGAAGAGATGAATCTAATGGAATAGGTCTCAAATAATGGTGAAAAATGGGTGACTGTAAGCAGTATGGGCCTAAATGTTTTGTGGTGAAAAGTAGATATGGATGAAAGTGATATACAAGAGGATGAGTCTAATGGAATAAGTCTCAAAATAATGGTGAAAATTTCTAGACTTTTTTTTTTTTTTTTTTTTTTTTTTTTGTAACTTTTTTTTTTTTTTTTTTTTTTGTTTTAATAATGTTGTTGTTTTGAAATCCCCTAATTTTGAACTAGAGAGTATTTTACTTGGAAACCCAAATAAGCGATATGTTAATAGGATCTCATTTTAATTTGTCGAGTATTGTTGTTTATGTTCCCAAGGGTTAGGGTGTATTCATGGTTCTACAAACAAGGTTTTAAGTTCCAGATAGTTTCTCCTGATATACATGCAGTGGTCCAAATAAAGAGTAATCGGCCCAATATCTCAGTGCACTAACTAAGGAGGATAGACTGTATCCTTATCCAGACATCTTAATTACCTGTGCATCGAGAGTATATATCTTTCCTGAGGATGTTCCTATGACACTATAGCAAATCATGTCATAGGTTTATCTATACGAGGGCTTCAGGAAATCTTAGGGCTCTGTCCATTCACACAAAAGTTGTCCATGCACTACCACTTCATGTGTTCAACAGGTTACAAGGGTGGCCAACAAACGCATGCTTTAAGAACCACTTGTATTTCCGTACGAATCCTTCAACCAAGTGGGTTTATGCACATAATGACGATCTTTTGTTATTTAAAGATGTTGGAATATGTCTCTACCTAGAAAATACCCACAATTTCTGCAAAAGAAAGTGCTCTCGATACCACTTCCTGTGAGATACCGTGATATATAAAATATGTAGAACGGAAACCAAATGCTAGAAATAATGTATCAATGTTTAAAATATCCAAAAGATAATCTTCACACACATTTAAATGATATAATTTAAATATAATAGAAATAGCACTTTTGAATCAGATAGCAATGTTCATTGTGCCCTTCAAGGGGCAACCTCCTTAATCGAAACAAAGACTGTTGACTACTGGTATCCAAGTTTAGGGTTCTCATACCCTCTAATTTATTCATTTATACTAAAAGAAGTATTCATAGAGGAAGATCCTTCTAGCTGAAGCTTCCTATTAGGTCTCTTACATCCTACTTTATTCTATTTTATTTATTGAAAGGTCTTATTAATATTGACCTTTATTACATCCGAATACATTGATCTACCTATGTGCGGGTTAGGACCTTAACACAAACCCTAGAAGACTAGTGCCCAAGAGAGGTGTGCACTTTTCCCAAGATGATGTACTTGCTGAAATTTCCAAAGTCACACTTAAGATATGATTCCTCAATGGGGAGTTTACCTTTACTTATATTAGAAAGAACCTGTCAATATAATTTCCTATTGGCAGAACAAGGGCGACCTCACTAACTCACAATATAATTAATAATTACCAGATTAATTATCTTTTACATTAATTATCATTTACATTAAGGTGGGGCCAACTTGTACCCTTTACATTACGATTAGGGTTACATGTATGTATGACTCTTGAACAATATAGCAAGGGATCTCATACACCCACTAGTCCTCAACCACTAGGGGCACATCCATAAGGATGTCCATATCTCTATCTCACTGCGTCTCACTGGAGAAATACAATCATTAGTGCTCAACAACTCGGATCAAGTTCACATGTGATCATCCACGAACACGTCCAACTCAAGAGATATTATTTCCCACGACATTACATAGGAGATTCATTTGGAGTTCATTATCTCAACTCTCTGCTCAGAGGAGGTTAATACATCATTTTCATCTTTTTCTCATAAGGATGCACCCAACTCATGGGAATTCACACGTTCACATGTGCTCAATCGAAAACATGTCTAACTCAACAGATCTTCCTTCTCACTATGTTACACAGGAGAATAATGTGGAGTTCTTCTCAACTCTCTGTAAGGAGGAGGCCAGTACTACGTTCCAGTTCTATCTCAGATAGGAACCACACACTGAACTCATGGGATATCTCTCAGGTCGACTCAATCAATCTATCCCCTGGATGATGTCTCACGCAGTTGTAATAATAAACACTCTCTCTCATCTTTGGAGGCATTCTCTATCAGGCCAAGTCTTGCACGAAAGTACTCGAAATTTTTCTTGGATATAGTCATCAACACTCCCTCTCAACTAGAGAGGTGTTCTTCACCAAGACAGTTTCATGAATATGTCTACAATATTCTCATGTGTAGGAAGGTACATCATGTGTACTTCTTTCCTCTGCATCATCTATCTGAAAATGATATTTTATCTCAACATGTTTTGATCTCTCATGAAACACAAGGTTCTCAAAGAGTTTCACATAGATCTGGTTATAATCATAGAATCCATCTCATGATCAAGTAAATATGTCAGAATCTTATGAAGTCACACTGCTTCGCACACTCAATGGTATATACTCTTCTTTTGTGGTACTCAGGGACAAAGAGCTTTGTTTCCTACTACACTATGAAATCATGGGAAACTTCATGGTAAAACAACAACCAGATGTGCTCTTCCAGTCCACTATATTTTCTTCTCAATCTGTATCGTCATATCCCTACAAACTCAAGTTCACACTCGAGGCATATCTCATGCCATATCCAATTGTGCCTCGTATATATATCTCAATGCATGATTTACTGCTATCCAGTGAGTCTATCTCGGCGGACTCATGGATTGACTAAGAGCATTCATTGTATAGCATATATAAGGTCTAGTGTTAACCAAATACATCAATGATCAAATCAGTTATTGGTACACATATGGACCAATCTCATATGAATCATCATCATTAATTTTTCATCACATCCATCACCATCGGTGTAGACATGGATTTTCATTCTGTCAAGCTGAACTTCTTTAATATCTCCACTGTATATTTTCCTTGACCTAGGAAAAGTCTTAATGGTCCTCTGTCATACTTCTTGTCCCAAGAAGTAGTGCATCATACCCAAATCCTTCATCTTGAAATAAGAAGTTGAGGCTTTCTTATATCCAACAACATGGCTTCCTGAATAAGTCATCAAAATCAGGCTTTCATCACAAATGTAGTAATATAGTTTTGGTTTTGAAACACAATTGTTGAAACCCAAAATAATCAAGAATGCATCTATCTGATGTCATTTCCAATGCATGGATGGTAGTATAGATGAAGGTGCATAGTGGATAAATATGTCGCATCATAGTTCACTCCCTCTACTTGTGAGAATCCTTTGGCTATAGATATCGTTGTGTATTTCTTGTCACTTCCATAGTTTGCATGATGGATCTTATAGATCCACTTGGAATTCACCACAAACTTCCCTTATGGTCTCTGAACAATATATTATACATCATTCTTTAAGATATACTACTATTCTTTTGTTATGGCATCTTGTCATACTTGTTCTCATGCTGCTTCTCCTAGAGAAGGAGGCTCATAATCAATGAAGTGGCTAATGCTTGAAGGATAGCTTGAAAAACTCTTTTTCTTTCTTGGGATGTGCTTTGAGGAGATTGTGTGTTCCTTTGCCTCTTGCAGAGTGAGCCTAGGCAGGTCTTTTATTCCCTACTACAATATCTCTGGACATATCAACTGGAGCAATTGGATCAGATGGAATAATGTTTGTCTCCCTCTAAAATGATGAAGGGGGATAATTTATTGTCTCACTGTCAATCTCCATATGAGATTCTCTAGATTTTTGAAAGGCTATTTCTTCTTCAAGGAAAACATCTCTTCTTGTCTGACTATGTCTCTGACCAGGGATGTAGATCTAGAATGTCTTTGAATATTCATTGTTATCCCATAAATGTATCCTTTCTCCGTGAAGGATCTAAATTGGACTTCTTCTCTTTGGGTACATGAAAATACATTGGGCACCCAAATATCCCGAAGTGTTCAATCTCAGGCTTCACTCCAGTGAAGGTTTCTTCAGGAGTTATGTTTTTCAAATTCTGGTGAAGACTCTTGTTCTGAATATATACTGTGTGATGCATGCTTCTGCCCATGGAATCATAGAAAGATTGTGATCATGCATTATTGCATTGGTTGCCTCAATGATGGTTCTATTCTTCCTTTTCTCAAATAGTTTTGACTCCCTCTGAAGGATAAACATCTTCCTTTGTTTTTAACATGTTTGGAACAAGAAAACAAGAGGAACCAAAACAAGAATATATCCTAAAGGAGAATAATGAGTACATCTCTAGAATCAAAAAAATTTAAGGATTGTTGTCACAACTACAAATCCTACTTGCAATGTAGAAAACTTTCGAAATATAGGTTAGAGGAATGAAAATTACAACAATCAAACCTAGATTCTTCACTTCTAGTGTGTTGTTCCTCTGAATGCACTAAGATCCCTCTGGATCCATGAATTCAACAAAAAGTTCCTTCCTCCTACAATTACCTTATGAAAATGATACAGATAATATATATATATATATATATAAGTGCATACCTGAGGGTCCTGATATGATTTCTCCAATGGCACTTGGCTAATTTATGTCCTCTGACATCTTCATGAAGAAGGTACTCAAAGTTTCACCTTTTTGTATCACCCACAATAAGTCTTCCTTTAAAGTATTGTCTTCCAGGAACTTGAAGTTGCTTGATTCATCAACATTATCTTCCATCATAGTTCTGGTCATCATAATTTTAGATTATTCACAAACCCTTGTCAAATGGGCTAGAAAACCTAACCGCTAGGCTACGCTAGAAACATTAGGTTTTGTTGGGATTATGAAAGCCAACAATAAGCCTTGAAAGTTATAGAAACATAGGTAATATTGAAGGCTTCTTCAAAGAGCTGTAGAAACCCTAAAAACAAAAAAAAATGCAAAAATGTGTGGAACCCTAGAAACCCTAGGGCCAAAAATAAAAAGTTATTGGAATCTCACTTTAAGAGATTTTGGAGGTGCGCTGAAGGACGTTGTACCCTCCAAATTTTACCCCAAACATCCAAGTATTAAGGGATGGAACACTTCATAAAGGAGGGTTGTATATATTTTTGCATAAACCCTAGAGGCCCTAGGGAATTGCAGATGGAGGACGACTTAGCTTTTAATTTCTTGTGTAGGGGTTCTTCAAGACCTATGCTCTGATACCATGTTGAGTTTTCATTAGGGAAGGTTTAATCATGAAGTTCATTTCATTTTAGCATTTAACTTCAACCATAAACAATTTTGCTGCAGCAACCGAGATCACAAGAAGAAAGACCATTCATAAGTACACAAGAAGTATCCTTGGAAACCCTTCTTGTAATATCCCCCAACAGTGCCCCAGTTATATTATGAATTGTAATCATGTTTATGAACTGTAATCTTGTTTTCTAGGTTGGTGAGCCAAGTATTGATAAGTTGGTGGCCTTATGTGTTTATTAGGTTCGAGAGCCTAAGTGTTAAGGCCAAGAACCTGTTTTTTTATATGTAATTATGAAGAACATTAATAAAAATATAAACATCATTGTGTGCAGACTGACCATGAAGAAAGAGTGATGGGGGACTAAGCTTCCACAGAATGGGTAAGGAAAAGGGGGACGAAAGGTTGGGAGAGGGGTTAATCTTAGGGGATTAAGTCCTTGGGAATAATAATTTATTATTATTCCAAAATCTATGTGAAATGTATATTTTTATCATAAGTTCCTGGAAGGGTGAATGTGTGCAAAAAGTAATGGATGCTAATGGAGTGCATGCAGCTTCATGGGAGACATGTGTCAGCCAAGGCACATGCAATTTAACCCAATAATTGATCTGTGATGGGGGTTCATCCTCCATTTTTCCATCATCTTTCTGAACTATTGGAGTCTGTGAATGATCTTTGCTTAATTTTCCTATCAAGGAATCTCGAAAACCATAACTGGAAGTCAAATGGTGTATTCCTATGAATTTTGTGGCCTCTATATTCGTCCTTTGCAATGTTCACCCACGCACCTGAGACCTGGAATTCGTCACCTGAGTCATTCTGTGAACCTTCCATACTCTGCCTGATTTCACTAGAATCCTTCCTGAGAAAGATGTTTTCTCTACATAGGACCTCTGCATAGCCACACACCTCTGAAATTGACCCATGTCTTCTGTGAAACCTGAGAAATTGTCTATCCCATGTGTGTTATAACTGTGGGTTGTTGTGGCCATGCAGACCCTTGGATGAGTGTGATTGGCTACCTTCATTCATTCCTTGTTGATCCTTGTTTTCCTCCTTGTGCTAGAATGGAGCTGAAGAAGAAGGTTGTCAAGCCTGTGAGTAACTCTCTCCAGGTGAGAGAGTGTGCGAAGGAAGTGAGAACTTCTGGAAGGAGTCCTATAGCTTCCATAGAGCTCAGAGAATTTTGGTTTGGTCTGTTGCTGAAGCCCAAGGCAAGAGAGGTTTAGAAGCGGAAGGAATTTCTTGGTGACAGTGAAGGTGTATACTCCTAGGTTGGGACAGGCATGTGGGGAATGAGAGTCGGTGAGCAGTGGGCATAAGTGGCTCCTGGGAGAGAATCCTTCCTCATAAACTGGGTGTCTTCTGTTGACCTTGCCTATCCTAGGATTCCCTTGCCTGATGGAGCTTAGTCTCAGCTCGGGGGTGACCTACTGCTAAGAGTGATGAGAAACGTGGTCTAAGGCTAGGAGGTTCATGGAAGGTCTATACGCAGTTGATGGTGTATTACTGTTTCAAAGATAAGTATCATTATGTGTTTTAATTATGTACTTAATTAAAATGCATTTTTTGTGATACTTGTAATATTATCATGTATTATGTTCCTAGTTTGAATTGTTGTTAATTCTGTTTAAGTCTATATGACAATAGTAAATCCATGTCAAATGACTTAATTTGATTTAATGCTTATTCTTTATAAATAATGCATGTTATATATTTAAGTATGAGAATGTTTTTGTGAAGTATCATTTCTCGACAAGTGGGTCAATGGCTAGGGACGTTACAATATGGTATCATAGCCATTTTTTCAACGCTGAGCCTGGATGGATCGGATAAGTGGTCTTTGGACCCAAGGTTTAGAGTGGAAATGGTGTTTGGAGGAACCAATTTTGAACCTTAGATTTTTTTTGAGTGCTAATGGGTTACATTGGCCATGTTACGAAGCTCGGGAGGAGTAGCGATAGAATAAAACCACATCTGGTATTTGACCACAAAGAGAGAGAAATAAACACTTGGGGTGTTGGAGCCATAAGATATGTTTGGAACTAAGGGAAATTTAGTACAACCGTCAGATCTGGAGAAGGTATAGGAGGGTTATCCTAGAAGCCCTTCGGAGTTTGTAAATCGAGAGAAGTGAGGTGCGCGGAGGCATAAACGCCAGAAACCCAAAACCCCAAAGTCCCGAGGGAGATCTACACTGTAGATCTAGAAAAACAATCTTGAACGTTGGATCAAGTAGAAGAGAAGATTGTAATTTCAGGAGTTTAGTTGCTGGGAGAAGTGGGATGTGTCATTGCACAAACTCCCGAAGTCTGAAGTTCTGAAGCAAAAGAGTAGATGTGGTGGGGTCGGATGACGTCGCTAGTATTTCACCATGTGGCATCCTATGTGAGAAGGTTTAGTGTGGCCCAAGTTTATGTAATGTAGTTATGGGTCGGAGGACCCACAATAATGTTGATCATGATATATCAAGATCAATGTCCAGGAGCATTGCGGGGACCCAAGTTTCACAGAAGATAATTATCCAAGGTGGTCCCACAATCCAAATCGTGGTTTCACTGAGGGGTTATGTGTCAACATCAAGGGACTTGCGGAATGACGGGCGGGTTAATCCAAAATCATCATTTCATGCCCCTGCAATTGGGAAAATGTTAAGTGATGTAAGTTAATGACATCACCTAAGGTGACTTGGAAGTGTTCGAGGTGTGCGGATGTAAAATATTTTGAAGTCCAGAAGTACTAGAACTCAGATGCCTAAGGTTTCACAATGAGTGTTAGTTGTTGGATGTTGAGTAGACGTGGATCGTTTCCCTATGTCGCGAGTTCGTTACTTTGAAATTCAAAAAGTTGTTGTGAAGTGCTTTGAAACCTCCTGAAACGTGAAGTCACGAAGCACCCTTTTTGCTAATAGAGTGGTCATGAACTACAATCACGTGGGTTGGGGATTAAGAGAGAAGGGGCTAGAGACCGAAGGATTGTTATAGAGTCGAGAAGAGATCGGAAAATTCATGAAATATGAACTCCAATGGGAATGAAGAAGAGATAGATAAGGAAGGTCATATGATGAAGATCATTGAAAAATTACAGAAAGATGCCCAAACTCACCGAATAGATAGAAGAAAGATTAGGAAAGCTCATGATAAACAAGGTGAATTCAACTTAAATTTGATGAAGAGTTTGGAGAGAATAGAAAAGAAGTTGGACTAGGAGAGAGACTTGATAAAAACTGGGAGTCACTCGACTTCAGAGGGAAGAAAATCAAAGAGTGTTGGTAAACACCATCAACACTCCCAAGGTCGCTCTAAGAGGAAGGCACACAGTAGTTCAAGACCATCTCCTACCAGAAATCACATGAGATGTGGAGTGTATGAATTGAAGGGAGAAATGAACAACATTAAGCCTCCAACATTTGATGGATAACATAAGAAGGAGGAAGATGTCGAGACATGGTTGCTTGGCATGAGGAAATATTTCCAACTATAGAATTATTCCTCTCATGTAGAAGGAAGAATTGCAATGTATCAACTAAAGGGAAAGGCATCCATGTGGTGGGATCAAACTGTGCAGGTGCAGCACATTAGAGAGAAAGATATCACTTGGAAATAATTCAGGAGATATTTCAAGAAAAAATACTTGACTAAAAGATACTATGACAAAAGGATGAAACAGTTCTTTGAACTCAAGCTGGGCAGCATGACCATTGAAGAATACGAACAAAGGTTTTTGGAATTACTGAAGTATGTTCAATTCATCAAGGATGAGACTGTCAAAATTCAAAGGTATTTGAGTGGACATCCACCTCCCATTCGGGACAAGATCCAGTATGATGACCCAAAAACTATGGAAGAAATGATAAGAAGAGTGAAATGCTTATATGAGAAACAAAGAGAGAAGCCTACTTTCCATAAGGCTTGGGAAGACAAGAATTAATTCAAGATGGATCAGAGCAAGAAGGGAACTAAGCCACCCTTATTCAGAAATATTCCTCAAGGACAACCATCTTTTAGAGAGCCCAGGAAGGTTGAAGTAGGTGGGAAAATGCCAAGACCAACACCTATGGAATGTTGGGTTTGTAAAGAAAACCATAGGTACATAGATTGCCCCCATAGAAATGATAAAGTAAGAGTTGTCCACAATGTACAATAGGCTCAAATAATGGAGGACATGGGCAGTAGAATGCCAAGGATATACGCAACCTTGGAAAACAAGCAAGTTGAATATCAGTCACACATGATTGAAGTGGAAGGTATGATTAACAACCAACCATTTACTATTTTAATTGATTCAGGGAATATCCTTAGTTATATAGATCCTAGAGCGGTGGAAATTTTGCATTTTTCGAAAAGCAAACATGAAAAGTCTTGGTTAGTGTAGCTGGCCACATGAACCACGAGCAAGGTCACTGAGTTGGTTAAGTCATGTCCTGTTGACATGAATGGACTCAACACAAAGGCTGAATTGAATGTTCTGCCTTTAGGTTATTATGACTTTCTAATTGGGATGGACTGGTTGGACCAGCACCATGCCATATTGGATTGTCGTAATAAGGAATTCACTTGCCTGGATGAGGAAGATAATTGAATAACACTCCAAGGAATTCCCATAGTTGTTGCTATCAGAGAAATCTCAGCAATGCAGTTGAAGAAGTGCTACAGGAAAGGTTGTCAATTATTTGCAGCCCATGTGGAAGAATCATATAAGGATGAGGTATCATGATACAAATTTATGTAGGAACACAGTGAAATATAGAAATAAAAATAAACACAGAGATGCAGCGGAAATAAAACTTCATTTCATTAATAACAAATGACTGAAATATGC
>SNQJ01S0116688.1:11560-27825 GCA_010110895.2 Picea sitchensis | reverse complement strand
TCTATAGTTTAAGAATAAGGGGAGATCCTAACATGTTTTTATGTGCAACTAAGGGATGTCAGGTGTGTTAGCAGTTTGATTTTAAAAAGGAGAAAATGTTTATTTTATTAAACATATCAGTTTACTCTTGCTACCCCTAGATTTTGATATATTGCTCCAACTATAAGCCACATGTAACTTATGGTATATTTATATATATGGGAAAAATGGTTATTATGTTGGTTGTAATACTCCACTAGCAAGGAATGTGGTACATGTTATTTCGGTGCTAAGTGTTAANCCTTTAGAAAAATAAGCGCTCCTCTCATTGCGCTCATGATTACCTTACGAGAAAGATTCTATAGTTTAAGAATAACGGGATATCCTAACATGTTTCTATGTGCAACTAAGGGATGTCAGGTGTGTTAGCAGTTTGATTTTAAAAAGGAGAAAATGTTTATTTTATTAAACATATCAGTTTACTCTTGCTACCTCTAGATTTTGATATATTGCTCCAACTATAAGCCACATGTAACTTATGGTATATTTATATATATGGGAAAAATGGTTATTATGTTGGTTGTAATACTCCACTAGCAAGGAATGTGGTACATGTTATTTCGGTGCTAAGTGTTAAATGGGCATTTTATTACTACGAAATTCATATGAGAGACTGATTCGACTTTGAGTTTGGAAATGGTATGTTATGGATATTGGATATATGATTGTTGATATTTTATGTCTGGAACAATTATTAGAGGCTAAGTGTGATCCATATTCATATGTGTTTGATGGCATTTAGATTGGAAAGAGGAGAAGTGGCGTGCATTTATTTCATGTCGTTCTTACCCTACCTTGAAGACACCACCTTCATTATTCCATTCACGCTTGTTGTGGTTTCTTTGGTTGGTAGCGCCTCCATCGTGCTCGGCCTTTGGAGAAAGAAATTGTGCTCTGTTAATTTGATAGAATTCTTCTAACAGGTATGGTATTTTACCTCTTCATTCATGGATTTCTCTCTTCTCAAGATAAAATTGTCTTGTTGGCTCTTAGAGTTTTCATGCAGAATGTGTTTGCTTTCCAAAGTTTATAGTGGATTGTTTATGGGAATTTTGGTCGTGTAAAATATATTCAATTTGGGTTTCTTCCTGTTGGCATTTGAGTGTTTCAACTAAAATTATTATTCATCATTCTATTTTGATTGAAATATTTGTTTGTATGGTGCCTGTAACAAAGGTGGTATTATTTTGGTATGACTGTTGGAAAACGTCTTATGGTGAACACATTCAATTTTTCTCTTTTCTTGTGGTTTACTTTTAATGGGGTTTTCTCTGTAAAAGAAAAGGAACAATTAGGTTATGTGACTATTGCACCCTCACCTCATCCCCAGACTATAGAACATATACCGTTTCATTATTGCCATGGTTTTTGATGAAATAATGGACCGTGTATTTTTTCTTGCGGCCGCTTTGGGAAGTTTGTGGAAATGTTTGTGAAGGGGAGGGGTTGTTTTTGGTTTATCTTGCAGCCACTCTTCAAAATATATGCCCACAGGTCCGCTCTAGGAATTTTTTCTCGATCTAATAATGTGGGTAAGTAACTAAACATTAACCCAAATTCGAAATCTTATTGGTTGTTTTGACCAAACAGTGGGAAGATTGATTCGACCCACTGAACTGTGGCTCAATTGTTGATTATCCATAAGGAGATTATGTCGACTTTAATTTGATGTGGGTTTGATGATCACCATGATCGTGTGGGGTTTCAACCTCATTTTGTTTTGGCAACTATTATTTGGGGTTGTAATGTAAATTATGTGATGTACAATCAAGGGGTTTTACGATTGTTTTCTTCTCAACCTCTCATGTCGACTTGAGGCATTCTGGTTATGGTTTTGACTGAGTCAAGTTTCTTTGACGACGATCTCATGGATAATGCCAGTTTAAAGAATATATATGGTTTTAAAAGGATAAATGAAATTTGAATAGTTTAATAACCATGTCATTTTCTTTGAGATTGATATTGGATAGTTTAAAGAAAATATTGCCATATCATGGATATTTTATGTTAAAACGATTGTTTCCATGTTATGGATTATGTGTGTTGAAGTTTAAAAGAGTGCTATGGCACAAACAAAATTTGGTGGAAGTTGTGTGCATGGTAAAGAATACTCAAAAACATTTGTGGATATTTAAATGCTTGTTGTTGGATAATGGAAATGTTGATTTTAAACTCAATAAATGATTCTTGTAACAGAACAATAATCACTATTATTCACGTTCATTATCTCATTTTTTGCTCATTATACACCCACCACCTTCCCAATAACATTTTATCCATCCCATGTTCTGTTATCTTAAATATCATATTTAAAGTAAAAATATTAAAGAGGATTGGATAATGATTCTGGGTTGGAAATTGTGACATGGGGATATTGTTTTTGGAAGAAAAGGGCTTTGCGTTGCTTGAATAGTATTCATTGTTGATTCTCTTCAAGTCTACCATTTTTCGTTCATTATAAACCCCCTCATATTCTCGATGACCCTATCATTCCCTATTTAATTGTATTTAATTAATAAATTGCATTTTGTGAAGTTGTGTCAATAGATGGATTTCATATGATTATGTTGTGAATTATAGAGCCAAAATCTTGATTTTATTTAGTTAGAGTATTAGTGAATGGATTGATAAAAAATTTCATATTCTGATTGGAATATTGCTTTAGGATGAGTTTCTTTAGTAGGGGCAGCAATGGCAGGGGTGTAAACAGAGGTAGAGGAAATAATTGGCAAAGAGGCCATAGAAGGCCACAATTCTCAATACATTTTGATGTTGATCCACAAGAAGTAAATCAATTTTTCCAAGTTTGGTTTTTTAATCTAGTTGGCCAAGGAATTCTGCAACCTATGCCTGAGAGGCCTCCTTTCCAGCCACACTAAAATTTCTCTGGTATCTTTGTCCCCCCTCATGTTTCCGTGTAGCAAGAACCACATGCCAATGATGTCTGGTAAGAGATCGTCCACCAACCTGATGCACATCATAATGGGTGGCATGTAGTATTGTTTCCATTCCCCCCTCCTCCTCCACCATTTAATCCAAATTCATAAGTTGATCACATTGTTTCACCAACCCAATCCTCACATGCAAAAAAAAGGCTTAAAACCACTATGCACAATCCAAAGATTGACAAAGGGAAAGAAGTGGCCAATTCCCCTAACTCTTCAGAAAATTCATCTAAATCATTGTACTCCAATCGCCACCTCAAGGATAATTGCTCCCATGTCTAAATCCATCCTCAAGGTTCCAATCATCCTAAAGCTGCTACATAAGGTAAAACATCAGGAAGATCAAAAGATAGCAGTAGTGAAAAGAGGCAAACCACCTCTCATAGAAAATATGGTTTTTAATGTTGTTAATGCTATTTTCTTTTGAGGACAGTATTTTTATTTGATATGACATAATTTTGGACAACAAATACATATTTAGACAGAATTTTGGACGGCATGGATATAATGTTATTTTTGGATATAGTCATGTTTCATTTTTTTATATTAAAATATTTGACTATTAATATGAGGATGGGAGTTACAAGGCGGATATTTGAATTAAATCTTTGGGGTATTATACTTCATGTTTTGATGATTATTAAAGAATTGAAATTGGGAGTGACAAGGGGTCCCACCTATTTGGTTATTATTTAAATAGACCCTTATCTATATATATTATTATTTATTTGTCTCAACTAATTAGTTAAGATAATTAATCTTAACAAAAGAAAGGTAGTTTAACTACCATAACTTATTGAGAAGAATAAAATTTCAATCAATTGAAGAGACAAAAGGGGGAGAGAACATCATGAGACCTTTTGATATAAGGTCTTCTCTATACTTGTGATATAATTATTTTTCTTCATTCATTCTGATTTTACTAGAAAGCTAAAACATCTCCATGACAACAGGGTCTTATTGAAGGCAACAAGATTCAAAATTGAATTATATCTTTCAACAACTTGTTTCTAAAGGTGTATGATTTATCCTTGGCAGTCTGTGTGCTCTTTTTTGTTTATGGCTTAGATTTCATTACTGATAAAGAATATTTTGCAGAGTCAAGTGACAACATTTTTATGGCAAGTTGATCCATATCTTTAGCTTTAGTTTTTTGTTGTTGTCAGAGTCTTTTTGTATGGTTCCCATTGGATATTTCTAAATTTTACTTTCCTCCCACCCTCGCAAGGGTTTGTAAAGAGATTTTTTCTTTGTATCTCAGAATGAAGTTAATATAAAAATCAAATCTATGATTTCATTCTCACATGTGTATCTTAATGATATTATTCATATTTTACTTTTATTCTTGTTTCTTATCCATGTACACACTTATGCATATCTTTGCTTCTTTTCTTTTTCACAGTTACATATAACATATAAAATCAGCCTTAGTCCCTAGTACATATTACCTATGGATTAAGAGATCATTTTGAATTAAAGGATATAAACTTCGGGTAACATTCCCAACTATCTTGCTTTAGCCTAGAAAGATCTGAAAATGCTTGAGTAAGGTTCTTCATACCTTTTCCTCAATGATATCTCCTCTCGAGCCTTCATAGTCTTCTCATAATCAATCCTATATCTCTTGACTTGTCTCTTCATGCTTCTCATAGTTACATGCTCTTGCATACCTCTCCTTCCATTATAATTTGTCTCAGCATTTCCCATGTTGACATGTAGGCCTCTGAATTTACCTTCATGATTGTAGGACCCTTGGGCATCTTCCATGGTTGTGGTTCTCATACATGAAACAAATTTCCTTCATGTAACTCTAAATTCTTCAAGAAAATTTGCATGATTTTTTTTTTTTTTTCTGTTAGACAAAAATATATACACACAGTTATGGAAAAGAATGCATAAATGTTTCTGCGCTTTAAAGCCATCAATCATCTTATTTTGTGTTGATTGTAACCTATACTGCCTAGATCAATTTTCTGGGTTGATACATGGATCCCCATATCCAATATATTTATAATGAATGCTTCCTTTATCAATTATGAGCTATGAGCATAAATTTATAGTCATCTGAATATTGCTAATTCACCCCTTTTGCACACTTTTCATTATGGTGCAATTAATCCCAAGCACTAACTTTTGTTACTTGTAGAATTAAATCCATTAGGAACTAGGGAAAAATTTGTATGAGAAATAAATAACAATAATGATTGGGAATTCATAACAACTCTCATATTTTCAATCTGATGCTCCAGTAAAAAACTGCATGAATCTGGAAATGACAACTTTTCCCTTTTTCATCCCTTTTTCCCAGACTTAGAATTTTTAGCCAAACTAGTTATCTCCCAAACTACACACTTTTGGGAAAAAAATCACTACACCAAAGTTATCTGTATTTATGAGTATATAAAATGTCAAGTAAATAATTGTTTTTCATATTTTCCATCTGGGGACCCTTTTCCTCTGAAAATTCCAAAAATGATCAAAAAATGGCCCAGAATAGTGGATTTTTCCCTATTTTGGCACCTCGACTCCAAAATCATTAGAATCTAGCCAATCCCTTCACACAGTATTTTCATGTCTTCTTTTATGACACTCTGTGCAATTTTCAACAATAATTATGTTCTTGCCATTGAGTTTGACCCTGATCTTTAAAAACATGTAATTTGCATTTTCTGGAAAATTAGAGCATAATTGGCTAGTGGACCTATCTGGTAATTTTGTATCCCTTGACACTACAGACAAAACCTAGAAGTTTCATCTCAATCCAACTGAATTTGTTCCAGTTATTTCCAAAATATGTTTTTTTCTCTACACTTAGTTTTTGTTTAGACTATAGGACAATTTTATCTATGGGTTATCCTTCTTCTCTTCTTCCTTTTTGAAGTCCGTGCGTGCTCATCAATTCTATATTATGCACCAATATTCATCACATGCCAGATCCATAATGTGCAACACCAATATTTATCGCATGCCCCGAGCACCAATATTCGGTGCGCACAACTTTTATACCACACACCAATATTCAATATGCACAAATTTTCTATACAACGCACCAATATTCAATAGGCACAAATTTTTATACCATGCACCAACTTTCTGTGTGCACAAATTTTTACACTACACACCAGTATTTCATGTGCGCAAATTTTTATACCACGCAACAATATTTCTTGTGGGAATTTTTTTATACCGCGCACCAATATTCAGTGCGCACAAATGTTTATACCACAAACTAATATTTAGCATGCACAAGTTTTTATACCGTGCACCAACATTTCGTGTATGCAACTTTTTATACCATGCACCAATATTTCTTGTGCGCAAATTTGTATACTGCATGCCAATATTCAGTGCATGCATATTTTTATATCGTGCACCAATATTCAATGCGCACAACTTTTTCTATATTGCAAACCAATATTTAGTGTGTGCAACTTTTTATACCATGTACCAATATCTAGTGTGTGCAAATTGTATGTCGTGCACCAATATCTAGTGTGCACAACTTTTTTATGTTGCGCACCAATATCCAGTGTGTGGGACTTTTTATTCCACGCACCAATTTCCAATGCATGTGACTTTCTATACCACGCACCAATATTCAACACGCGTAACTTTTTATACTGTGCACCAATATTTAGTGCATGCAACTTTTTATACTACACACCAATATTTAGTGTGCACAACTTTTTTATACTGTGCATCAATATTTAGTGTGTGTAACACCAATTCTTCACTACACAGTGCCTTTAGCACATGTGTTGCACACCATTGCGACCATCGTGAAAAAATTACCAACTCCCCTGTCTAAGAAAAATTTGATCACTCGGAAGTTGAAATGACCCCTCCATAACAACCATTTTGAGTGCAATTCCGACTTGTGTTTTCATAGAAATTGGGAACTTCACTCAGATTTTACCATTATCCCCAAATTCAGGACAACTCAATGTTGATATGACAAATTTACTTACTTCATGTTGAAATCAGGCCCATACAAGTCCATTGTATAACCAAAAAGATCTGGTACCATTATGTAACGTTCCCCGGCTTCACTGAAGAAAATTACTTGTGGAAAATACACATAAATACAAAAATTTCCTACTAACTAAATTTCTTGTAGCTTATCAACTACGAATTATACACAGATTTAACTATTGTCTGATACCATATAAAAAAATGAATCCACAACATTCAAAAAGAGAATGAAGGTTGCACCCTCACTAAGACAAACCACATGAACAACATCCTTTGTACTGTGTGTGACAAATTTTTCACAATGCGCACAACAACCTTTGTACTATGTGCGAAAATTATTCCCAACGTGCGAAACGATCCAAGCACCACACTAGAATTCATTACAATTACTACTAAAATAGATTAACAAATAAATTTAAAACTTGAATTAAGAATAACATGACAATGAAGATCAATAAATTGTCCATACTAGTTAAAACATAAATGCAACTAATAAATTTCACCACAATAGCATATAATTCATCTCGTGCACAGAGTAACACACAACAGTTAAACTCATAAATTAGCACAGGAAAATAGATAAACACTTATATTTTAAAAATGGTTGTGCAACCAGCTGCTTGGGAAGGACGTTCCACCCAACCATGGACTTGATGTTCCAAATTTCAATAGCAAGTGATCCCTGAACTAGGGCTAGGAATCCACAATAAAAGGGTGTATCTCACTATCCACTCACAGCTCAATATCCCATAACCCACTAGTATTCTCCTACAACTATCCAGAACTTCCTCCAACTCTCTTCCTCTTGACCTGGCCAGCCCAAGGAATGTACCCCTTCACTTCTCTCAGTTCATTAGGCATCCCATTCATTTATCAGGGTCTCTCTAGCACATGTAACTAGGAATGTTTCTATTGGGAACTCAAGGGATATCACTCCCAGGAAAACTACTAGAAATAACAACAAACACTTGTTGTTACAACGAAACTCACAAAAGAGTTATTTTTCAAGCTTGACAAACTGGCTCTTCAATATTCATCTCCAATACGCTCCAACAATCACCCAGCCTTTTTTTTTTCTCCAATGCTCTTTTTCTTTGATCCCTCCTTGTTGCTCATCTAAACCGAATGTGTAAAAAATGCATTTAACCTCCCATACAAATTTCCTCTATTTTGGCTTACTTTCTTGAATTACACTCTTCACAAAAATAATTTTACTGATCCCCCCACCCATGATTTCCAATAACTAAGGGATGTGACTCTCACACCCACCCTCTTACACGAGTTTAATGATTAGGCTCGGATACACTCAAACAAAAAAATAGAAGTTATCCCCACTGATAATAAAATTCATGAAAATGGGTTGAATTAATACCCATAATTAATTTTCCCCTTGGAAACCTCTTAGACACTCTCTTCTCTTGTGACAAACTAATCCCCCATTTCTATCCATATCCCCTAATAGTTGGTATCACATTTTATTTATTTAAAAACAGAAAATGCATTTTCATATTACATCACTTAGCCATAGCCATATTTGTATCTACATTATGCATTAATTAAAATGGGAATTATAGTGGGGATATTACATAGTGGAGGATGAAGAAAAGGATAGTACAGATTCATGGTTTCCCCAACACAAGAGAAACTAGCGCAAGAATGTCCATGCACATTTTGATGTGAATGGGGTGTAGCATACAAAGTGTTATTTCCTACATGAGATGAGGAATGAGATGAATACTAATGAGGGATAGGATAGATTTAAGGTATTGGAGAACACCCTCTAAGGGATTGAGAGTAAGAGGTTCTAAATTCACCATATGGTTTACTATATCCACTAGGTCTAGGGGGATTATGATGTGGATACTTATGTAACACACCAATAGCTGCATGGGATGCCCTCAGTGCAGACATGTCACTTGAGTGAGAGAAATGGGCATCGAGGAGAATGATATATAAATACCCAGACTGATCATAAATGAGGTCCCACTGTTGTTCCTTTTGGATGGATTCATCCTATCTCCTAGGAATATCCATGGATACATCCTTAGAAATGGGAGGATGAAGTGACTTCATGAACCAACCCATTAGGAATATATCATTAATATTATCTTTTCACAAGCTGTGTTTTCTATGACATTAATGGATGCGATCCATGATATTGGTGGTTTTAGTTTGATGAAAGTTGGTTGTAATTCCAATTCCTATGTCATGGAAGACCATAAGTTGAAACAAGGTTAATAAAACCTTTGTTATGGATTCAAAAGTGGTATGTGTTTGTCCAAGTTGATCTATGTACCATTTGGTAGTTTCACCCATAAGAGTGAGAAGAAAAATTCTCAATCTATTGAATCTTCCATTATGTTGTTTGAGGAACATGAAAGGTGGAAGGACATAATGGGGTTGGAGGGATATTCTCTTGGACAACCCTCAAACTTAGGGATTTCAAAGGGTAGCTTGGTTGTCATATTGGACCAAGTGGCATTGTGTCAGATAGGATCATTGATTAGTTTTTTTAAATCAAGGAGATTCATACCTACCATGTAAGGCAAACACGATACCTTCACTTCGTGAACCTCTGACATAGCACATACGTTCATGGGATATTAAGGAATACCCTTAATTTCACTAAATATTGATAAATACCTCCAAATTTTATTTTATTGAATCCCCCTCCAAATACATATTTCTAATAAAAATCTTTCTATTTTTACAAGATATCCCTAATTTTTACTAGATACCCCTTTTTATAACCCCCAATACCTGTAAAACCCATTGTACCTTACGTCCACCCCCAATACCTATATATTGAATTTATTTTTCACAATTTTAAACCCCCCATTTATGAATAAACATGATAAGATATCAGTCAACAAAGTGAAGCCCCCATGAAGGCAAAGTGGGCTGGTTGGCACAAAACTTAACATATGCAGAGAAATTAACATGATGTTTCATTGAAAAATCATAAAGAGTGAAGATAGACTTGAAAATTCAGTTTTAAACTCAAAGTCTAGAAAATCACTAGCCATTTGTGCCTAAACAGTTCTTCGGCAAGCTCAAAAAATATACAATTTTCTTTTAAATAATGTCTGTAAAAAGTAAAGGAATTTATCCAAATGGATTTGGATTGGGGATCCCATGGACAAGTAAATAGAAGAAATACCTATAATAAAGAAAGAAAGATAGTTAGAAACTAGTGTTAGGTCTTCAGAGGTCATAAAATAAATAATTATGAGCAATTACCAAGTTAGCAAAAGAAAAGAATAACATAAGCGGATACAATGGATCTTTGTTGGCACAGGGGTAGACCCGGGGTTCAACGCTACAACAATGTACCAACAAGCCCTAACTATTGGCCCTTTCAAAAACACCTGAGAAGTAGATGTCGTCTCACTCGAAGTAGCTATAGGGGGTTGCAGGACATAGGTGTCTACAACCAGAGGAAATACAGAGTGGATTCACAACAACAACACACAACCACCTAGTTATCCTTTATCTTCCTTAAGCTTACTACGCAAGTTAAATTTCATATCTAACATAATATCACATTAGCAACATATCAAATGACATAGAAAACAACATCAATCACACATAACACAAGATATATGTGGTTCACCCTCTCCCTAGGGCTACGTCCACATAACTGTGTTTTTTGATATATTAAGATGAAATCATACAGTTCTTATTTGCGCTCTTAGCTATCCGACCTTCTCTTCTTCTCTCTCTTTCTCTTTCCTCTCTGCCCACCCAACTATAGGGTCTATCTTCACACCCAGCTGAAGATGTTACACTACCAGAAGGCTCTCACACTCATCACTTCTCTCTCACATAGTAGTACTCACTCAATCATACAATAACAATGAACTCTCAACCAACTTAGCACCACCCATCCCAGGTCCTTTAGACCTTCAGTTATACATTACAATATCTCTTGGAAACCCTTAGGTTAAAACCTAAGTGTCAAAACCCTAGATACCAAAACCCTAGGTGTCCCAAACCCTAGGTCAACTTGACCCATGTTTTCAGGGCTTCGCCAGCCTGTCTTTCCTTCCTTCACGCGCGGTGCTTCAAAGCATATGTTGACATCTTCTTTCACTTGTTGAGTTTTCCATGATCCCTCTTCCTTGTTGATCTATCATCCTCGATCTCCTCATCCAATGACTTGATTTCTCTTACTTCACTCCATATTTTCTGCTCTTTTTCTCACTTCGACCCAGTATCAGTCACTGTGTCTTCCACACATTTCTCATTTTTCCTTTTCTTCCTTAATATTCGCTTGCTTCCATAACCAAGGGCCAACAGGCCCCCAACACTCACCTATGAATCATCTCGAGGCACTTTAGATCTGAACTTCCGATTCTATTTCAACTTCAAACTGCGTAGGGAAGACTGTGCATTCTGCTCTGTTCCTCCCTTCTATGTGCAGACTATCTTTTCTATGTGTGGTACCTAGTTTCAACTGCACCTGGTACCTAGACCCTTTTTATTTTTCTTTTACTAAGAGCTGCGAGGCAGCTGGTTGTCATAATACAATTTCAATCGACTTCCGTTCACCAAACCTTCCTTCCATTCTCGAGTCAAATTCTTCAACTGCGCAACTCCTCCTTCTGTAACATAGAGAATCTCATATGGCCCAAGACAATGCGTCCTGAACTTCCCTAGATGCCTCATGAAATTACTGTCATATACCAATACTAGATCTCCTTGCTTGAAATCTTTCTTCTTGATGTGTCTTTCATGGTAGGCCTTTTCTCTTTCTTTTTGAACCTACTGGTGAAATCCTGCAATAAATCTGTCTTTTTTCAGTTCGATCAACTGCACAAGCCTCGCTTGCACAGTGCCAGTGTCATCCATATCTGTAAAGGCTGCAAATCTCAGACTAGGAACCAAATATTCCATGGGTGTTGTGATCTGTGTGTAGCCCTTAATGAACTTCCTGTAGTATCCAGTATGTCCTAGTGCAGTGCACAACTGTTTGATTGAAGAAGGAGGGGGTAGATAGACTATAATGGCGATCTTGGATGGATGTACTAGCAATCCCTACTTACACACAATATGGCCTAGCAACACTCTGAAGAGTGAAAATAAGATGCACTTTTTCAGGTTCAAGGCAATCTGACTTTGCCATTACGTATCCAACATTAGTCTTAAACATTCAATATGATTTTGAAAAGAGTTGAAAACAATCAAATCATCAAAGTATGCTTCCAGGAATTTATGTAAAAACTCCTTAAACGCTTCGACCACCAACCTGGAAAATATGGTTGGTGCATTCTTCAATCCAAATCGCATCACTATATACTGGTAGTATCCCCATTTTGTTGCAAATGTGGTCTTATGTCAATCTTCCTTGGCAATTCAGATCTGATGGTATCCTGAAAATCCATCTGTAAAAGAATATACCTCTGTCCTCCTACATTGTCTAACACTACGTCAGTGAATGGTGTAGGGAATGGGTCATGAAAATAGGCATCATTCATCTTCCTAAGATCTACACAGACCATGATTTCTCTTATCTTCTTATCTTGTACCACCATAGGGATAATCCATTCTGATTCTTCAACAAGTTATATGATTCCTGCTTCCAACATTCTGTCAATCTCGATCTTCACTTTCTCCTTATATTTAGGGTTCAATCTATAGGGTCTTTGTTTGACTGGTCTTGCATTTGGTCTCAAATGGATCCTCATCTCTCCCATGGGCCCTTTAGTGTCCTTCATATCAGTGAACTTGGTTGGAAACAAGTCCTGATATTCATGCAGTAATTTTTTGATCTTGTCAATAGTGGCAACATCCCAATAATCTCCAACATTTGCAAGCTTTGGTGTTTGTTTCGTTCCAATGCTGACTTTTTTTATTTTTATTGGTTGTCCAACAAAAGGTAGTTCGACTCCTGGTCCTTCTACATCTCTTTGGCCTTTTGTTTATGCGATGTTCACATTCCTAGGATCATCATCTTCAACAACATTGATATTGTAGCACCCTTGCAAATTATGAAGAGGCATAGTCCATTCATCCTCTTCTTGCTCCAAAGGGAGGATAGGTGCCTCCTCGAAAAATTTCCATCTTACAAATTGTAATGCCTGATCTACTATAGGATATTGGATTTCAAACAAAAAGGTAGTTACAAAGTTCTAGGTCATACCTTCCCAATATGCAGTGACGAGGCACAATTCTTCTTGAAGATACCAGTTGATGGGAGTTGTGTCTAGTGTGTTAATGAATTTGTGTACCCATTGTTCTTAAGGAATGTTGCTCCATACTTCCTCGCAACTTCGCATATGGTCCTTCAGACAACTTCTACCTATGTACCTAAATTCACAACCTTCTACTTGCTCTAAAAATCGCACTGTCATCAAAGTGCGACATTTTACCAAGTTTGTAATATTGCTTTTATGTGTCCCCCACCATCTCGCTGGAGTTGATTTCAGGGCCTCATCCATTGCCAACAATATTTTTAGTAGTGGTACAATTTCTTCAAAGTCCAACATGAATTCTTCTAAATGATTCAGACCATCAAAGGTGGGCAAGTTACTTACTGTTGTGTCGATCCAACGGACTTCCCTAGTTAATATAACACATATCCTTGTAGATACTTCGTACATTTTGTTCTTCCAGTTCTCCAGTGCTTCTTCCGAATCTGATGACCATGCATTGTCACTTCGCCAAATCAAATTTCCATCTATTGTAGGATTAATGTAGTCCCATTGTCTGGCTGTCAATTTGTATATGTTTTCTAATTCATATGCGTGGTCTTCTTCTCTGATGGATTTCATGTATCTCTGACCTTCATTGGGATCCAACCGTGAAATGACCCTAAGGCCATCTCTTTCAAACGTCATTCTTCTTTTATTTAAATCAACCACAGTAGAATTATTGAAATCCCAATCAATTCCTAACAATGTAGGGTAAGGACAACTATCATCAACTATCTCAATCACCTCAAAGTCTGCAAACATCCTTACTCCATCGATGTCCACAGGGATAGGCTCGAGTCTTCCAAAGGGGCTTATAGCCTGCTGATTATCCATCCTAACCATGATAGGGGAATAAATCAACTTAGGTTTTCCCATCAGTGCCCAGGTCTTCTTCGCCATGACATTGACCTCCAACCCTAAGTCGAGGACCACGTAGTCTATATCGTACTCTCCAATCTGAGCATTAAGGTGTAGTTTTTTATTTGTCCTTATCTTCTTGGATAGTTGATGTACTTCTTTATTCAGCAAAGGATCTACCCTTCCTATCTCATACTGTCTGACCAAATTTTGTAGTTCTTGTATGGATTTTTCATCTTTAATCAACTCAATAAACGTATATAAGAAACTGATAAGTTTACCCACCTCTTTTCCATCTCCGGGCGAAGTAGACTGATCAAATTCCAGAGGCATTCCATATTCTCTTACTTCTGGTCCAACCTTTGATGAAGAAGCCTAATCTCTTCCGAATTCCTTTCTTGCTTCCTCAAATATCTGCTTCTCTTTCCTTGGGTCAAACTCTTGTGTCTTCTTTGTAGCTTTCCTGACTCTTGATTCTTCTGTAGTCTTTCCTTAGATCACTTTGTCTTCTTCTGTAACAGTGCCTCCTCATGTGTTAAAAATTACTTTTGGATATGCTCTGCAAGGTTCTTCTTTGATTAGTTGTATTTTTTTTATTTCCTCCTCGTTTCTCCTTAAGCTTAGCCAACAATGTTGGACATTCCTCAATAACATGCTCGAATGAGTTGCAGTAGATGCAAGTGGTACAAGGGTTCTGAAAGTCCCTTTCCAAGTGTCCTAGATGTGCACATTTATAACAGATGATATTTCCTCGACCTCGACCCATACCTCCTCCTCTTCCTCTTCCTCGGAATCCACCCCGAGGGTTGAAGTTTCCTCTCACAGGGGAATTATACTATGCAGTGCTTCCTTTTTGTTGTACTTCACCTTTAATTTTGTATATATACCTTGACCTTTCATGCATGAGATCATAAGCCCTACAATCCCTGTCATCGTTTCCTACCAACTTACAAAATGTGAAATATAGATTTTTGGGTGTCTGCACATATTTTTTCAGATAGTAACATTCACTAGGGCGATGTCGATTTCTACATACCTTGCACCAGGGTAGGGTAACTTGCTTCAAAGGGCTCGGAGCTCTAGAGGCCAAGTATTCATGAAATAGGGGACATTGTTCTTTGTCATGGCCTTCTGATTTGCATCTGATACACGAGATGTCTTCTCTTTTATCTTTTCCCTTGTATTTCTTCATATCTTCGACCTGCAGTGATATGCTAGTTAGCTGACTCAAGATTTGATTCATACCTGAGTTGCATTCTCCCATAGGGGATGATTCTAATTTCATGGTGATCTCCAGTGCCTCATCTTGCAAAGTAATCTTTTGTTGCATCAGAGGAACTCTGATGTGTGGCAAGAGGGAAGCAATGAACCATTCGTTGTTCTGCTCATCTGGGATCTGAAAAATCAAATGGCCTGTCAAGGTATTAAATATCTAATCAAACTCCCACACAGGTTTAGCTGTTCTCTTATTGATTTCTTTTTGCAAGATACCAGATATAATAAATATGCAGAACAGAAATAAAATGCTAGAAATGGCAGAATAACAGTAATATATCCAGCATAATCTCCACAATAACACATAAATGATATAAGAACAACAACATAAATAGCACTTTGATTCAGAAATCAATGTTCACAGGCCTCTTCGAGGGGGAAACCTCCAATCGATCATATCTCTATTACAATAATCTCCAAGCTAGCGTTTTCATACCCTCGACCCTTATTTATACTAAATATGTCTATCAAGAGAAGCATCTAGAGGAAGTTCCTTCTAGAAGCGGAAGCTTCTATTAGGTCTTCTTACATCCACCTTATTTTATTTTATTGAAAGGCCTTATTAATATTGACCTTTATTACATCCAAATATATTGATCTACCTATGTGCGAGTTAGGACCCTAACATGTCCACCCCCTTAAAAACAACCTTGTCCTCAAGGCTTGAGATGTGGAAACTGCTGTAGAATGGTAGTTGGTTCCCAAGTGGCATCTGCTGGAGTCGTATCTTTCCACTAGACTAGCACTTCCTTGATGGTTCTCTGATGCAAGCGATGCTCACGCTGGTCCAAAACTACTTTTGGCTATAGCCAAATGGATCCTTCTTCAGCTAACTCGAGAAGGTTGGTTTGAATTTGGCACCTAGTTCCAATCAGCTTCTTTAAGCAGGAAACATGAAAAACTGGATGTAGCTTCGACTGACTGGGCAGAGCTAACTGATATGCGACTTGTCCCACATGCTTGAGAACTGTATAAGGACCAT
>SNQJ01S0116687.1:19509-38445 GCA_010110895.2 Picea sitchensis | reverse complement strand
TGTATATGTATATGTATATGTATATATATACATATACATGTATACACACACACACACACACACACACACACACACACATATATATATATATCAAGGATACCTAGTCTTAGGATAATCTCACCTCATTTTGTCTTATGAATTGGATATATTGTAAATGGAGGTTTCCCCCTCAAAGTAGACTATATTCATTGACATTTTATCATTTCAAAGTTGGATCATAATAAAGGAAAATTCACTAGCACATGTACAACAGGACATCCACATGATTTTCTCAAATTTCCATCACTAACCCTACCAGGATCAGAATTCGTGGCATTGATTTATGAAGGTCGACATGAAATGTTTTGATGATTATGATTCCTTAGGTTGGGTTGCCCAAATGGAACATTATTGATGACCTAAAAAAACTAAAAGTGGGAGTCTTATGTTTGGATGAAATTTTTTTCAATGGTGTAAATGGTAGAATAAATATTTTGGAGGATACATTACATGGACCCATTTTGTAAAGGTCCTCTTCGCTCATTTTGAATGTGACACTCATTATCTTGGATGACTGAAAAAATTATGTCAAACATGAACAATCATTGATTGTATTGCACCCTTTGAGAAATTAGTAATCCACATAGAAGGCCTATATGATTCCTTTGCAAAGAACGTTTCATCATCGGTCTTAAAGAGGAAATTATATCACTTGTGATCCATAAATGGCAGGCTTATGTCTCGTCCATTTCACCAACATGAATGAGCATTATGAATCATTAAAATCCAATGTATATGTAGTTTGGAGTTCAAACTCCTTCAACAGACTCCAGAGAAACAAATTATATATCCATGGCTTATGTGATGCAAACCCCCTACCCCAGTGGGGTCCGCAACCTCCCAGTCACTGGATTGTTCTCCTTCCAAAGCTGAAATGGCTCTTCGAGCTCCTGTTGGAACCCCTTTCTTAAAAAATCCACAGGTCCCTTAATGGGACTCCGCCTGCATGATCAAGCACCAAGCATGAGCTTCCCCCTCCAAGTGATCATCTCTATGACCACGACCCTCATTCAAAAGGTGCTATCAAAATTCAACATTCAGGATTTCAGCATGCGAGCTCTCCCCAACTCTCTTGTCCCTCGAAATACTGAAACCTGAAAAGGGCCTAACAGCTCTTTGGATCCTCCCTTAAGCCTTCTCCACATGACCCTATCATGTGGCCTAGGGCTATTCCTCCGAGCGCTTCATCTTTCACGATTCGGGGAATCATGATGAAATGCTCCTCCTTTCCCTTTCAAAATCTTCGATGGCTCTCAGATCTCTGCCATGCGTCCTCTGATATGGACGGTCCTCGCTCTTTCACGATATCTCCTTTCACGATTCCTAGGATGAGTGTCAACTGACTCTCCCCTCTGTTTTCCTCGACGATGAAATACCGAAATCTCCTTGCTGAGAGATCAATGATCTGCAATCGGTCCTGATCAATGGTTAGGATCTCATCACGATCCTCCCTTTTGCAATTTTCGGCATGAGGGTCAAATGACTCTCCCTTTCATTTCTTAGTCCATGAAATACCAAAATCTCCTCCTTGAGAGATCGATGGTCTAGATTCCTCTTGAATTGATGACCACGATCCAACTGGAACGACGGCCCACAACCTTTCGTATATTTCTCTGAACCCTGACTGCTCGCCACATGTCCTCTTTGATGAACGGTCCCGATTTGATCGTGATTTTCCTCTCGCGATTTTCTTCCAATATTCACCCTTATACTCCTAGTGACGAAAATGTTGATGGCTTCTAGATCTCTACCACGTGTCCTCTGAGATGGATGCTCCTAATTCTTTCAGGAAATCTCCCTTCGCAATTTTGGGGAAGTCTTCCCCTCTTATTTCCCGATGCCCAAATCTTGGATGGGTGTAGATCTTTGACACCTGTCACTCCAGATCCAATGGATGGAATGATTTCGTGATTTTGATGATCATGAATCCTCGCGCTTCGCCACTCTTATGCACCTAAGTTCCAAAACCCCGATGGTTTCTGGATCTTCACCACCTATCCTATTATATGGATGGTCTCGATGCTTTTGGGACTTTGACAGGCCCTCTCTCCTTTTCTTTTACAAGGGCTAAACCTCGTGCACCTTCTCTCAGATCTGATGATTATCGACCCTTGGTGCTAGATTTGATGTCCCAGATCTATTCCCCTGCACACTCTTATCCTATTGTCTAGATGTAGGCTATAATGATCTAGATATCCTCCTCCACAACTAATCTAACGGTTGTCAATGCTCCTCCTTCTGAGATTTGAGAACTGAATCATCCCACTATTATTCTCCGTGTGACTCTACTTGATCTGATGGCTATCGGTTATTCGACACTTCCTTCCGAAGGCTCTCCACCATCTGTTCAAATCTTCTTCCCTCATGAGTTCTCCTGTGTGTCTGGATGCAATATTGAATGTTCTAGATCTCGTCTCTTTAGCTGATCTAATGGTAGTTGTAGCTCCCTCCTGAGCTTGCACTTCTTCCTTTCCCTTGGAAGATTTCCAACACTTGAAGGTCTCGACCTTTGATTCTTCTCCTCGATCTCTCCAAGGTTCCTACCCCTCCTGAGCTTCTACCCTCTTGGAGATTTACTCTTGTGTACACCTTGCATTCAAGAATCTCGAATAACTTAGATTCGAGAATGTTTCTTGAAAAGAAAACTCTTTACGCCCACCTGGCATTCTTCCTTGCTCCTTTCGAAACTTGACCACTTATGGGCTCTATGCACTCCTTGCACGCACTCAATCTCCTCTTCGAGCTTCAACTTCTTATACCTTAAAAGGTATCTATCTCTCCCACCTTTCAGAGAGACGTAAGTTCCCTCCTTGCTATTTTCTTCTCAGGCATGCCTTGTTGAGCCGACAAAGTGTTCAACAGCTATGTTCCTCCCGAACTCGATAAAGAGTTCTTACTGTGCACCTCATGCATATGCTCTATGCCCACCTGGATGATCCTCTACAGAACTTTAGATGTTCTATCTTCCTTCTATGCCTCCCTTTGCACAATTTTCACCTCTAGAGTATTCAGTAACTATGAGGTTCCTCTTGAGTCTGTAAATCCTTCCGGTGTGCCCTCCTGGCACATTCTTCCTGACTCCACAGAGTTCAAATGTGCACACCTTACGTTGGCTACAAAACTTCCTCTATTCTATTGTGCACACCTTACACAACCTAAAGAACCCAGACTGATATCACAACTCAATAGATAGGCAAGTTCTATCTATCCCTGCAAATGTAAATCTAACATACATCTACAACATTCATTCATGAAAACATAAACACATGAACACACAGTGTGCAAAAAACTTCTTTTGTATTAATCTGAATGTCTATACAGATGTTTACAATAATTAGACTGTAACAAGTCTTAGTTCTTGTCAAGATCTCTCTCTCCCTCATAGCTTCTGTTTCCTAAGGCCTCTCCTCTCGGACCTCTCCTATCTCTCTTCTCCCTGAGCCCCACACAAACTCTCTATCCTACCTCTTCTAATCTGAAGAAATATTTCATTACAAAAGAGGGGCTCTACGAGCTCTTCCTCTTCACCTAAATTCATTAATTTACATTGAAGTTCCATAAATATTTCACCTAGACCTGAATACGATCTGGGCCTTCTACAGGCCTGCTACAAGAAACCCTTGAGATAGTTCTGCCCATACCTGTACAAAGGTATGGCTTTGGCTCTATTGGCCTTACAACATTAAATTCAATTTTGAATTTTAAAAATGAGAGGATTGTGCCTCTCTTCTCCTTTGAATGCACACTAATGTGTTGCTTGGCTAGCGCATTAATGGCACTTTTGCTGAGTTGGAGCAATGCTCCTACATCATACTCCTCTTCTAGGAAAAACATGAGCTCTTTCTCATGAGCTCCTCTTCTCCAGCATTGAAATCCACCTAGATCCCAATTCCTCTTTTGGATTTGTCCTCTTTCTCCTCTCTAGCTATGTTGTTGTTGTTGCTTCCTCTTCTTCTTCCCTGCTGCTATGGTAGTTTCTCCTTTGCTCAGTTTCCCTTTGCTGACTGCTTCTTGTGCTGATCTCAACATTAGCCTCCTAATCTTCTCAATTACCTCGTCTAGTTGTTCCCATGACTGGCTTTCCTTATGCAGTCTTCTTGGCTTCATTTCTTCCTCCTTATGAGTGGGAAAATCTATCCCATATCCCCTACTCTTTCTATCTCCCTTTGTGGCACTAAGTGGC
Organism: Picea sitchensis; assembly: GCA_010110895.2. Classification (NCBI taxonomy): domain Eukaryota; kingdom Viridiplantae; phylum Streptophyta; class Pinopsida; order Pinales; family Pinaceae; genus Picea; species Picea sitchensis. The sequence goes on along the minus strand of SNQJ01S0116687.1, from coordinate 34,223 downwards.
CACTCTGCTGCAGATTTTAGTCTTGTAGTCCCATCATCAAGTTGTTTCTCAACTTTTTCCTATGACAATTTTGTTGTTGCCGGTTCTCCTTGAGCTAGTTCAACTCTAGCCTCCTCCAGTTGCTCCCCAGACTGGAATTCTAATTCATTTTCTGTTGCATACCTCGGTGTTGCAGCCACCATCTGTTCAGCTACCTGGCTGAAATTTTCGAGCAATTTCTCTAAATTCTCTTTCCCCAAAATTTGCATGACTGTCTTTCAGCAGTCATTTGCTAGTTTTGGATTTTCCAACCAATCCTCCAGCATTCTCAATTCTATCTCCCATTGAGTGAGCATCTCAATTGTGTGTTCCTATTCTTCTCCTTGGGCATCTTCTAACATCTACTCCTTCATCATGACAGACACCGCTGGTTGTCTTTCCTCTTCAGCTACACTTTCATCGTGTGCATTGGCCTTCACTTGGTTGTTGGGTAGGAATATCTGAATTCCCCCAATAATTAGCATGCTCTTCTGATCCTCCTCCATATTGATGGAAGTATTTAACCTCTCATCATCTTCATTCACGTGGTCTGCAAACCCACACAAATATTCTCCTATCAACACTCGCTGATATGAACTTACCCCTGAGTTCATGAGATTCTCACATGACCTCATCTACTCTCCCTTGCCCATCTGGCAATATGGGATTTCTTCCCTGCCCACCTAGCAGTCTATGAGATATTTCAATGATCCCATCCCATTGCCCATCTGTAAATATGAACTTCTGGCATTGCTCCCTTGGCAGTATATGAGACCTTCCACTGATCCCTTTCCATTTCCGACCTAGCAACTTGAATTTCCATCTCCGCCCACCTGGAAGTTCATGAGATCTTCATATGTTCTCTCTTTCTCTTCTTCACTGAGACTCTTCCCAGCTTCTAGCTCATAGACATGAACCACTTCCCCTGTGTTTCTAAGGCTTTCAACATACCTCAGTCATCCTCTTAACATCCTTCACTGTCCTCTGGCCAAAAAATTTTGAATAGGCCATTTTTCTTTCCTCTTCATGGGCCATTCGTGTACCCAATGTGCTTTTGCACTCTGCTGAATTTTGAATGTGAGATCCTCCATCTGTGCTCTTATCTGATTGAACTCCAGATCCGTATCTAGACTATTCTTCTTCTTGCAGTCTCCTTTTCGACTATGTCCATGGCCTTTAGTAGCCATATTTACCTCTTGTCTTCCCTCCTGGAAAACTTGTGGATCACTCTACGTCTGCGAGTGTCCTCATCTTAACAGCTCACCTGGCTGAAATTTTTTTTTGTTCTGGATACCACCTGATGATATCAATTCATCACCCTCATCTCCTTCTCTCTGTTATCCGTAAGCAAGGCTTGGTCTTTTGATTAACTTTGTTTTCTATAGAATTTACACCAAATATCGCTCTAATACCACCTGATGCTAACCCCCTACCCTAGTGGGGTCCACGACCTCCTGGTCATTGGATCGTTCTCCTTCCCGAGCTGAAATGGCTCTTCAAGCTCCTGATGGAACTCCTTTCTTAACGAATCCATAGGTCCCTTAATGGGACTCCGCCTGTGTGATCAAGCACCAAGCATGAGCTTCCTCCTCCAAGTGATCATCTCTATGACCACGACCCTCATTCAAAAGGCGCTATCAGAATTCAGATTTCAAGATTTCATCGTGTGAGCTCTCCCCGAATCTCTTGTCCCTCAAAACACCGAAACTTGAAAAGGGCCTAACGAATATTTGGCTCCTCCCTTAAGCCTTCTCCACACGACCCTATCCTATGGCCTAGGGCTATTCCTCTGAGCACTTCATCTTTCACGATTCGAGGAATCACGATGAAATGCTCCTCCTTTCCCTTTCAAAATTTCCAACGGCTCCCAGATCTCTGCCACGCATCCTTTGAGATGGACGGTTCTCGTTCTTTCATGATATCTCCTTTAACGATTCCTGGGATGAGTGTCAACTGACTCTCCCCTTTGTTTTCCCTGATGATGAAATACCGAAATCTCCTTGCTGAGAGATCAATGATCTACAACCCATCCTGATCAACGATCAAGATCTCATCGCGATCCTCCCTTTCATGATTTTCAGCGTGAGGGTCAAATGACTCCCCTTTCATTTCTTTGTCCAAGAAATACTGAAATCTCCTCCTTGAGAGATCGACGGTCCATATTCCTCTTGAACCAATGACCAGGATCCAACTTGATCGATGACCCACAACCTTTCGGAGCTTTCTCCGAACCATGATCGCTCGCCACATGTCCTCCTTGATGAACAATCCTGATTTGATCATGATTTTCCTCTCGTGATTTTCTTCTAGTCTTTACCCTTATACTCCCGGTGATGGAAATGTCGATGGCTTCCAGATCTCTGCCACACGTCCTCTAAGATGGACGCTCATGATTCTTTCGGGAAATCTCCCTTCGTGATTTTAGGGAAGTCTTCCCCTCTTAATTCCCGATGCCCAAATCTTTGATGGGTGTAGATCTCTGACACCTGTCATTCCAGATCCGATGGCTGGAATGATTTCATGATTTCAGAAATTGTGAATCCTCGCACATCGCCACTCTTATGCACCTAAGTTCTTAAACCCCGATGTTTTCTAGATATTTGCCACCTATCCTCTGAGATGGACAGTCTCGATGCTTTCGAGACTTATACGGGCCCTCTCTCCTTTTATTATACGGTGGTTAAACCTCATGCACCTTCTCTCGGATCCAACGGTTATCAGCCCTTGGTGCTAGATCTGATGACCCAGATCTATTCCCATGCACACACTTCTCCTGTTGTCTGGACATAGGATCCAACGGTCCAGATCTCCTCCTCTGCAACTAATATAACAGTTGCCAATGCTCCTCCTCCTAATATTTGAGAACTAAATGGTCCCACTATTATTCTCAGTGCGACTCTTCTTGATCCGATGACTATCGGCTATTTGGCACTTCCTTCTGAAGGCTCTCCACCATCTGTTTAGATCTTCTTCCCTCACGAGTTCTCTTATGTGTCTGGACGCGAGCTTGAATGGTCCACATCTTGTCTCTTTAGCTGATGTAATGGAAGATGTAGCTCCCTCCTAAGATTTCACTTCTTCATTTCCCTTGGAAGATTTTCGACGCTTGAATGTCTTGGCCTTCGATTCTTCTCTTCGATCTCTCCAAGTGTCCTACCACTCCCGAGCTTCTACCCTCTCAGAGATTTACTCCTGTGCACACCTTGCGTTTGAGAATCTCGAATAACTTAGATTTGAGAAGTTTTCTTGAAAAGAAAACTCTTTATTCCCACCTGGCATTCTTCCTTGCTCCTTTCGAAACTTGACCACTTCTAGGCTCTTTGCACTCCCTGCATGCACTCGATCTCCTCTTCAAGCTTCAACTGCTCAAACCTCAAAAGGTCTCTATATCTCCCACCTTTTGGAGAGATGTAAGTGCCCTCCTTGTTATTTTCTGCTCAAGCACACCTTGCTGAGCCAACAGAGTATTTAACGGCTCTGTTCCTCCCAAACTCGATAAAGAGATCTTATTGTGCACCTCATGCACATGCTTTGTGCCCACTTGGCAGAGATTCTACAAAACTTCAGACGTTTTGTCTTCCTTTTGTGCCTCCCTCTGCATAGTTTTCACCTCAATATTATTTAGTAACTCTGATGCTCCTCTCGATTATGTAAATCCTTCCAGTGTTCCCTCCTGGCACATTCTTCCTGACTCCACAGATTTCAGATGCGCACACCTTGTGCTAGCTACATAACTTCCTTTGTTCTGTTGTGCACACCTTGGACAACCTAAAGAACCCAGACTGATATCATAACTCAACATATAGACAAGTTCTATCTATCCCTGCAAATGTAAATCTAACATACATCTACAACATTCATTCATGAAAACATAAACACATGAACACACAGTGTGCATAAAACTTATTTTGTATTAATATGAATGTCTATATAGATGTTTATAATAACTAGACTCTAACAAGTTTCATTTCTTCTCAAGATCTCTCTCTCCCTCATAGCTTATGTTTCCTAAGGCCTCTCCTCTCGGACCTCTCCTATCTCTCTTCTCACCGAATTCCACATAGACTCTCTATCCTACCTCTGCTAATCTGAAGAAAGATTTCATTACAAAAGAGGGGCTCTGGGAGCTCGTCCTCTTCACCTAAATTCATTAATTTATATTGAAGTTCCATAAATATTTCACCCAGACCTGAATAATATCTAGGCCTGCTACAGGCCTGCTACAAGAAACCCTTAATATAGTTCTGCCCATACCTATACAAGGGTATGGCTTTGGCTCTGTTGGCCTTACAACATTAAATTCCATTTTGAATTTTAAAAATGAGAGGGTTGTGCCTCTCTTCTCCTTTGAATGCATGCTAATGTGCTACTTGGCTGGCGTATTGCTGGCGCTTTTGCTGAGTTGGAGCGATGCTCCTGCATCATTATGTAGCTTTATTTTATGTAGCCTCCATAGCAATATTTTGGTGGAGAGACTTCTTATGGCCATTGAGGATTTCTAGATATAGGGAAATGACCCAACAAAGTAAAAACATGGAATAGCTAGTAAAAGTAACATTTTGAGACTTTCAATGAGTCGTCCAATGATAAATAATTCTCATCCTAATAGCTGAGTCAACCAATAGAAAATAAAATGTTTTGTGTGTGGATTTAGTGGATCAACAATGGGGAAATACATTCAAGGGAGAATTTAGGAACTGTTGATGGGTCCAAATTGACCTGTCAAGAAGGTAAGGGAGAATGCAAGGTAAGGGAGAATGCCTAATGGCAAGTCGAATTTAGACCCACTCTCATTTGGAATAGAGTTCCCAACCAGTATGTGGTCCTGGTTGCCACTCTAAAATATTTTCTAATATGAATCTGAGAAGAAAATGTTCTCAGATGAATTAAAATTTAAATTTAAACCTAGCTAATGTTGTCTAAATGTATTCTAAATTCAATTATAGACTATTTTAACCTATCCTAATCAGGAGTAGACTAGTGAAAATGAGTACAATGAAGAATATTACTATCTGCAAAAGAATAAGTTCATGTATGCAAATAATAGATTAACATAACATTGAAACAAAGAGAATGAGAATTAATTTCTTAGCCTATTGATTGCACCATTGGTGTACTCATAAGGAAATTTAGATAGTATAAATATACACAACATAGTAGAGAATAAATTAATATAACCATACTCCATAACATCCATACAATAGACATATACATAAAGAAAAGTCGCATATGCACATATCTAATTCATAAATTACCATCAATGTCTCTTGCTCTTTTAATTACATACTAATAATATTGTTCCAATACATCATAGATCAAAATCCATTTCTCATTTGTAGTCTCCTCTTTTATAAAATAACAGGGACAATTTACATTTTGAAATTGCCTATTTTCAAAGGAAAGTCAATGTTTGTCTTTCCATATTCCAATTCGAATTACAACAAGTGAGAATGTACCAAGATAAAATAGATGAATTACAAAATCAGAACAATCATGAGACCCTTTGTGCTTCCATTTGATCCTAATATTCCTTCTAGAGTGTGTAGGTTTCCATTATCTTCTCTAGCTTGATCAACTGCGTTTTTCCAAGTCTAGTTCTCCATCATACATTTTGGTTGCGACTTCAACCTTCAATTCATTCTCTGTCTTCTTTATGAAAGTTTGGGCTAGTGTGATAAACTTGATGGGATTCATTAGGTGTCCACTCAGAACTTATTTATTAACTTATAAAAGTTGTTAAACCTCTTTCTAATTAGTTTCCCTTATTTCTTGTAACACCCCAGGTTTTGAACCCCCATTTTTAAATAATGTATTGTTACAATGATGAGAGGCCAATGTGCCCAAACAATTATCAAAGGGCCAGTATGCCCAAGAAATGTAATGTATTGATCATTATTAATAATAAACACATTGTTGGTTGCTAGATGGACAAGGACTAGAGTTATAGGGGGCTATGATTCCACAAGAGAGGGGGCTTGAGGGGCTAAATGTTCATTCCTATTTTAATTAACCTTTTTGTCTAAGGGAGGGGGATCAGTTACGAGAGCTTCTTGGGGAAGGACATGAGGTGATTGTTTCCCCACGAGGTTACTTAAACCCACCTCTAGTCTGATGGGGGAGTTTGACTGATGGCTTTTTCATCGTTTCCCTGTACGTTCATTCATTCCCCTCACACACTTGAATGCACTCACCTACCCATTCATCGATCCATCCTCACCTGTGTCTTGGTTTTGAGAAAGGGGACTGAACTACTAAAGGCTTAGCCATGGGATAGTTGGCTATAGTGGTCAGTGGTGTGATCCAGTCGTGCCTGGAGGCTCGCATGTCTGAGATGCATTGGCCTGTGTCCTATTTTTCTCACAACTGTGAGTCCTAAGAGTTTCAGCATTGCGATTCTGGACTAAATGTGCTGGAGGCCTTGGTAAAAAGGAGAAGGACTGCATGAGGGACTGCGTGTCAGAGAAGGGTAGAGGTCCATTCTCTTGGGGCGACACAGGATGGGGAGAAGAGAGTTGGCTACTTGTATGGTTGTGGATGTTGGGAAACCTGTGAGAGCTTGAGAGCTGATTGGTTTGGGAAGCCAAGTAACACTATGGAACTGTCCTTGTGGACTGATAGCCCTGGCTCAGGGATGACACTGCTGTTGAGACTTGGACCAGTGTTGTCTACGGTTGGGTGGAACGTCCTTGGTCTACAGCCAGTTGGTGTCATCGTTCATAAATATAAGTGCTCTCTGTTGTGATTATTATTATTTGTGTATGAATTTATTTCTATTGTATATTTAATTATCGTTAATTGAATCTTTAGAATATGCATGCCTGCTGGATATTGTTATGCATGTCATTAATTCTCTTATCTTATGCATCCTTAATAAATAAATAAGGTATCAATATGACAAAGAAGTCCAAGCATGGGCTTACAGGTAGCATACCCCGGCCTATGGCTGGTTGGGCATGTTACAGATTGGTATCAGAGCATTTGGTTGAAACAATGGACCAGTTTGGGCTGAGTCTGTTGATCAGAGCCTCGTGGTTACAGATCGAACTCTGACCTTGGAGTTGAAATATCAAGAGGAATGGCATTGCAAAATCTATGCAGTAGTTATATCAGAAAAGACTCGTTGTAAAGGGTTTCGAAGGATCGTGATCATCCCCTTTGAATTTGGAAGTGATCGACATTGTAGGATCAGGAGAGATCTAGGATCGTTCGATCGGAGGACAAGTGAACAAGGGTTGTCTGATGAAAAGGGAGGCAAAGGTTAAGGTCATGACCATCAGATCCCATTGGAGAGAGATATCAATGGCCAGTAGGCATTGCGGGGAAATGAGTTTCATGGGAGTTAATTTCCCAAGGTGATCCCGCAATCCAAACCACGGTTTCACCGAGTGGTTACGTGTCAATATTAGGACTATTGCAGGGTGAAAGGAGGGTTACTCCAAACTGTTGATGCGTGCCCCCCCAAATTGAAAAGGCATGTATCATTGCTCGAGCGACGAACCCCCAAAGAGCTAAAGTATCCTAGGAACCATTGATTTGTGGGAGGACACGCATCCATCAATCACATGCTCTGGATAAAATGCTCCAGGAAAAAGTGAGTGGGGAGGGGGTTTGAAGTTTGAGACTTTTGAAACCTGAAGACCTGAAAGGATCTCAGCCATTGATCTGCCATGAGCCATGCGTCACCAGATCCAGGGCTTCAGATAAAATCCCATGGGGCCAGATAAGTTTTGAAGTTTGAGATTTTTGAATTTTGGAGTCATGAATAAATCATAGCCATTGATCCACAGGGTGGCATGCATCATCATATCACAAGCTTTAGACAAACACATTTAAAAAAAAAGGGTTGAGGTTTGAGATCTCTGAAGTATGGAGTCTTGAATTAAAACATAGTTGTCAGATTGAGGAGGACACATGGAGCAGATCCATGAACTCCAGGTGAAGACCTGAAGTGAATCTTAGTCATCCGATCCAGGAGGACACATAGCAACATATTGGCCAGTTCGGGAATTTAGAGTTCGGGAGAATTGGAAGTGCGCTAGTATGAAAAGTCCCAAAGCCTGAAGAGCCAAAGTGATGGGGCATGATGATGTCACCTAGAGGTGATGTGGACCCTGGAATTCCTGAAGTGACGTGGCTTGCAGATGTCACCTGGGATGATGTGGACACATGGGATGTGTGCCACATGTCAATAATTTTTTAGCATTGGGAGCATTGAAAGGTCAGTTATAATGTGACACATGGCACCTTCCTGATTGGGCCACTTGTTTGTTTATAGTATTTTGACACGTGGCGACAAATCATGAAATCCAGAGACTGGGAAATCTAGAGAGGAAAGATGTGACAGGTTGCGTTGGGTCGAAAAATCCCGAAGACCTGAAGGCCGGAGTACATATCGACCATTGATTCCAGAAGGCATGCGCCAAAGGATCGTTGATTTTGGGTGAAAGCACTCCGGGAGAAAGTGCAGGAGGGAAGTTTGAAACTTCTGAAGCCTAAAGAGCCGAAGCGATTCACAGCCATCGATCTGTGGGAGGAAATATGCCGGTAGATCATGAACTATGGGAAAAAGAGTTCTGGGAGGAGGAAAGCAAAGAAAGTTGAGACTCACGAAGCATGGAGTCCTGAAGCGAATCTTGATCGTTGATCATGAAAGAGGATGAGGACCGTTGATCTGGTCTTGGTTGAAAGTTATGAATACCTGAAGCTTTAGACAAGCTCTTTTTCAGCTAAGAACAAGGTCATGGCCATGGTCATATGCATATTAAGAGTTGAGGAAGGAGGGCTAAGGGCAGAATCGGTTGTCCTTGAGACAAAAAAGTGATTAGGAAGGATTTAGCCACAGTTTCTAATCGTGGTCACCTGGGAAGTGGTTTGAAGGAAGCTCCTGCGCAGGATGAAATTCTGTGTCAACCCAGGGATAACAATATGTTGTTATTTTTGGAGAATGGGGATATGATCTCCATGAACAAAAGCAAGAAATATACCTATAGCATGATTTAGAAATTTTTGTCTATCATACGCATAATTGTAACAAAATGGTCTCTTGCACATTTTGTAGAATTAAGGGGCTTAAGCACATCATCTCAGGATGCATATTGAGGAAATAGAAGAAGGTGGAGGAGCCTCCAGTCATGATAAGGAGGCTAAAAGCCAGAATACCAAAGTTGGTAATGCAAAGACAGAGTCCAACAGACGCAAGGGAAAAGGAGAGCAGGAAACATTAATAGAAATGGTAAGAGGCCTGAAGATGGAAGTGTAGAGCTACAAAGAAGACAAAGAGAGACTGATGAGAGAGAAAATTCAGATAAATGTTCAAGTGTTGCAGAGCTTAAATTAGTTGCAGAGACAAATGAAGAAGGGATCAAACTCAAGACAAGAGGAAGGAGGCAAGTGTCATGAAAGAAGAGATGCTCGTGGAAGAGCTGGTTATTCTAGAATTTGTAGCAGAGCTCATGGACACCACTCACCTCCTTACTCGGGAAGAAAGTTTTATGCATAGGAAGATCATGTAAGTAGTCCATAGGTGTCTCCTTTCAAGCAACAAAGAAGGAAACAAGAGGTAGATAGTTTTCCATGAGAGATGAGGAATCTCAAGCCACATTCCTTCGATGGTGAAAGAGAAAGGGAAGATGATTTCGAAGCATGGCTTCTTGGGATCAGGAGATATTTTTAGTTTCATAACTATTCATCAAAACTGGAAGCCAGGATTGCCACCTACCATTTACATAGTAAAGATACAATGTGTTGGGACCAATTGAAGTAAGTGGAACATGTTAATGAAAGTAGGATCACTTGGAAGTAGTTCAAGATGTACTTCCAGAAGGAGTACCTCTCAGATCATTTCTATGACAAGAAAATGCAGGATTTCTTTGAACTCAAGTTGGGAAGCATGACTATGGTAGAGTAAGAGAATAAGTTCTTGGGATTGTTAAAGTATGTCAAGTTCATTGGTGATGAGAAAGTGAAAATACAGAGATTTCTAAGTAGATTTCCAGCCTTTTATAAGGAAAATATCAAGTACGATGAACTCAGGACCTTGAGTGAAGCCATCAGGAAGGCTAAATACTTGTATGAGAAAGGCCAGGGAAGATAATCCCTGCACAAATATTAGAAGGACAAGAAAAATGCAAAGTCTGATCATAGGAGGAAAGGATTCAAACCTCCCTTCAATAGGAATGACCCTAATAGAAATCATCCAGATCAGTATGCTAAGGGAGATTCCAAGAAGGAGGATTCCTTGGGAAAAAGGGGAAGACCACCAATCCAATTTTGGGGTTGCAAAGAAGATCACATGTACAAGGATTTCCCCCATAGAAAAGACAGAGTGAAGACTATGCACAACATCCAAGAGGCTACAATAGTCAAAGATATGGGAAGAATCTATGCAGCTTTAAATGATCGACAAGCAGAGTACCAGTCCAATATGATCGAGGTGGAAGGTAAAACATAAATCAGCCTTTTGCTATTTTGATTGATTCAAGAGAAATTAATTGTTACATTGATCCTAAGATAATGGATATACTATATTTGGAGAAAAGTAAACTTAGAAAAGCAAGTTTGGTTCAGTTAGCCATTGGAACCAAAAGAGGAATCCATGATATGGTCAGAAGTTGTTCCATAAGTCTTAATGGTGTGAATACTAGTACTGATATAAATATCATCACATTGAGGTCTTATGATGTTTTGATTAGGATGGATTGGTTGGACAAGAATCATGTTGTTCTAGATTGTCATAACAAGACATTTACATGTCTTCATGGGAATGGAAAACAGAGCACTGTGAGAGGCATTCCAAGGCCCATCTCTATAAGGGAGATTTTTTCCTTGCAGCTAAAAAGATGTTTTAGGAAAGGATGTCAACTATATGCAGCTCATGTGGAAGAGCCAGATAATACAAAGGGGCCAAGCCTTGAATATTTCTTGGTACTACAAGAATTTGAGGATGTATTCCAAGAAATACCCAGATTTCCACCAAGAAGGGAGATAGATTTCTCAATTGACTTAGTGCCAGGATCATCCCTGGTGTCAAAAAAACCATACAAAATGAGCACACCAGAGTTAAAGGAATTACAAATGCAGTTGGAGGAATTGTTGAAGAAAGGGTACATGTTTCCAACTATTTCACCTTGGGGAGCACCAGTACTTTTTTTCAAAAAGAAGGATGGAACCTTGAGGCTGTGTATTGACTTCCGACAACTGAACAAGTACACTATAAAGAACAAGTATTCTCTACCTCGAATTGATGACCTCCTTGATCAGCTAAGAGGAGAAAAGATATTTTCAAAGATTGACCTGAGGGTGGGATACCATCAGGTAAGAATCAAGGAAGAAGACATTCATAAGACATCATTTAGGACCAGGTATGGGCATTATGAATTTGTAGTGGTGACATTTGGACTAACCAATGCACCAGTTGTCTTCATGTGCTTAATGAATAGCATATTCAAAAATTATTTGGACAATTTTGTCATATTATACCTAGATGACATGCTTATCTATTCTAAGTCTAAAGAGGAGCATGAACATCACTTAAGATTGGTATTGCAAGTGCTGAGAGAAAATTAGTTGTATGCCAAGTTGAGTATGTGTTATTTTGATCAAAAGTAGATCCATTACTTGGGACACATTATTTCAGAGCAGGGCATAGCAGTAGGTCCAGAGAAGATTGAATCCATTAAAGGATGGCCAACATCGAGAAATGTGTCAGACGTCATATATTTTATGGGATTAGCTAGATACTACAGAAGGTTCATAGTAGGATTCTTTAAGATTGCTCATCCTATCACTTCTTTGCAAAAGAAGGGAGATAAATTTGAATGGATGCTCAAGTGTGAAAATAATTTTAATCTGTTGAAGGAATTACTTACTAGTGCACCTGTATTAAATATTGTTGACACAAATGAAAGTTTTGTGGTATGTACATATGCTTGTAAGGAAGGACTTGGGGGAGTCCTCACGCAAAATGGACATGTCATTAGATATGAGTCCAGAAAGCTTAAATAACATGAGAGGAACTATGCCATGCATAACTTGGAACTTGCTTCCATTGTTCACGCCTTGAGGATGTGGAGGAATTATCTTATGGCGAAGAAATTTGAGTTAAGGATAGACTACATTAGCCTGAAGTATCCTTTTGAACAACCGACCTTGAATGCCAAGAAAACAAGATGGATGTAATTTTTAAGTGAGTATGACTTCGATATCAATCATATCAAGGGAAAGGAGAATAAAGTTATTGATGCACTTAGTAGGAGAGTGCATCTCATGCATTCTTCTGTTGTCAATATGCATCAATCAGACTTGAAGAGAAGAATTTTAGATGGTCTTGTTACAGATCAGCATTACCTATAGGTAAAGGAAAACTTACAGCAAGGAGATGTACAGTAGAAAATAAAGGAGTATGAGATAAAGGAATATGGATTACTCATGCATAAAAATAGGATCTATGTTCCTAGTTATGGAGAACTAAGGAGTTTGGTACTGAAGGAAATGCACAATGTTCCTTATGTTAGACATCTCGGTTACTAGAAAACAATTACAACAGTAAGAATCTAGTTCTTTGGCCAGGTATGAAGAAGGATGTTGTTGATTACATTGCTCAATGTATGGAATGTCAAAAGGTGAAGGCTGAGCATAGGAACCCAATGGGTTTGTTGCAGCCATTTCCAATTCCAAAGAAGAAATGGGAAGTGATCACCATGGATTTCATCACAGGATTACCCAGAATGAATAATCAACATGATTGAATCATGGTGGTGTTTGACAAATTAACAAAGGCTGCTCATTTTTTCCTGTGAAGACAACGCATATAACAACTAATATTGAAAAAAATTTCATGAAGGAAATTGCTAGGTTGCATGGGATACCTAGGACAATCATCTTAGATGGAGATACGAATTTTACCTCCAATTTCTGGAGGGGATTGTTTAAAGTATTTGGCACAAATCTAAACTTTAGCACCACATATAATCCCCAGACCAATGGGAAAACAGAGAGAGTCAATCGAATAATTGAAGACATTTTGAGAATGTATGTGATGGATAAGCCATTTAAGTGGGAAGATTACTTACACTTGGCTGAGTTTGCATATAATAATGGGTACCAAGATTCATTGAGAATGAGCCCATTTGAAGCCTTGTATGGTAGGAAATGCAATACTCTAGTAAGTTGGGACAAGTCAGCAAATAGAGTAGTACTTGGGCCAGAGTTTCTCAAGGAAATGGAAGACCAGGTGGTCAAGATCAACTAGAATTTAAAGGCAGCTCAAGATAGACAAAAAATTTATGCAGACAAGAACAGGATAAATAGAGAATTTAAAGTAGGGGAGCATGTACTTTTGAAAGTGAAGCCCAAGAAAATCTCTTTGAAATAGGACAGTTGTACAAAGCTGGTAGCCAGATTTTGTGGTCCATTTGAAATATTGGACAGAATAGGGCCAGTTGCATACATGCTTGTGTTTCCTGCTTCCATGAATGTTCATAATGTATTTCATGTATCTTTACTAAATAAATATGTAAATGATCCTAACCATGCTATTGATTGGAATCTGATTCAGGTAGAGATAGATGGATATTTTTAGGTTTAGCCAGTGCAAGTATTGGACAGAAAGGTCAAAATGCTCCAGAATCTAGTTATAGAGATGGTAAAAGTTTAGTGGACTTGCTACAGTCCTATAGATGCTACCTGGGAGCATGAATATTCCATTCGGGTCGAGTACCCACATATTTTTCAATAAATTTGAGATTTTGATCTCTATTTTGTATATGCACTAAGGACAGTGCCAAAACAAGTGGGAGGGGATGTAACACCCCAGGTTTTGAACCCCCATTTTTAAATAATGTATTATTACAATGTTGAGAGGCCAGAGTGCCCAAACAATTATCAAAGGGCCAATATGCCCAAAAAATGTAATGTTTTGATCATTATGTTTGACACACCTACCACACTTAGAGGGGGGGGGGGTGAGGTGAATGGGTGTGGGGATCTTTTTCTCAAAACTTCCCTCTTACAAAAAACTCATTAGTCATCATTCAACATTTACTCATTACTCATTCTTGTCATTTATAACTAGTTATATGTGAACATATATCAACAACATATATAAAAAATATATCATCAACAAATCATCTCCACAAGGAACACAAAAAACACAAGATGTATGTACAATTTTCTTTTTATTACGGACTACAATCCTTGGGGTTTTTTCAGCAACAACTTAACAGAGTACAACTCTATAAGAGCACCAGCTCTATATGCAAGACTCATCTTACAGCCTCAGCACCGATTGAGATGAGGCAACAATCCTCCACAGATATCAATCTGTCATAGGTACGCGACCTGTTAGTAGAGCAGCCCACGTGTGTATGCACTCTGGCTCACTACAACCCACGTATGTATGTGGCCAATATATAATGCAACATTCGTATACTTCTGAGCAACTAGGGTTTTTCTTTTCTTCACATGCTTAGATCTTCTGCAACCTACAATCACATTCTCTTTTGTCTTTTGCTGTCCAAACTGACCACCAGCTAGTCACAACACATCCAAGCTCTCCAATAGCTTATTCATGCTTCTCAACTATACAATATGAATGCTACTCAAACATGTGTAAACAACTAGTATACTATAGCCATTATATCAATACTGAATAATAAGAGTGTTGGTCACTCCATCAACCAACACAAACCACATCATAA
>SNQJ01S0116687.1:0-19499 GCA_010110895.2 Picea sitchensis | reverse complement strand
GAACTAATGGGTTAGAGATTTAATCAATCATACAATCAATATTCCAATAATGACAATCTCATATGGCGGGACGGGAAAATAAATTATTTTATTAACTTCACAATGATACCTTACAATGATAAATTCGGCTACTACTCCTCGATCCTGGTCCTGGGCTCTTCTTCCATTGTCTTCCAACTGCTTTTCTCTATACTTCTCTTTGCACAAGGATGGCTAAAGGTTGGGACAAAGGGAATGCTTAATTGGGTATAGTCTCTTTACTATGATTCTCCTCTTCCAAATGGGATGCCTAACCCTTCTTTTATAGGCTAGAAGAAGCTAGGTATTTGGTCAAATGTCCGGCCATGCATGGCCGAAAGGTTTAGTTAACTTACCCAAAGTTGTGTGTTATGTCAACAACTTTCCTTTTTTCGTGCTTTTGTAGGTAGACGTGGGCTGTCTTGGATCAGCTAGCATGTACACACGTACAGTAATGTAGCACGGTGTGTGGGCCTTTATAAAAGGGTTTTTTAAGAAGAGTTTTTCAACATTGTTTTGGAAAAGAAGGAATCTTAGATGGCCTAATGCCAAGTAAGCATGTCTGGTGAAAATTAGGGTTATAACAGATGCCCCCTAATCTGTGAGTTTAGAAGAGCATCTAATGGCAAAAATACATTAACAATATTCACCGATGTGCTGAACAAGTGAGCCCAGTGACCAGAAATCGGGAAGTGTCATTTGCAAAATAATAATTGTCTCACCGAGGCAGGCATACGCATGCTCGGGATAAAATAAAATCATGGCTACCAATCAAATACACTATAGATCCATGTCATATAACTATATAAAGTGTAGCCACGAGCAATACACAATAGAGATACATCTCGAAATCAAAAATATATACATGTAGAGTATCCATCTTCTAGAAGCTGATAAGGCCTGATGGGTGGAGATGAGGTCTTCAGAGCTTGAGCAACAACCTCAAAATCTTCAAAACTCATGTAGGAGTGTAATATGAGTGTACAACTTCACTACATATAGGTCTTTGACAGCTCGTCAGTCATGGACTAGATAATCTTGATGATCAGACTGAAGGCTTCATTGATTTCAAACAAAGAATTGATTGGACGTTCAAGATGGCTGAGCATGAGGGCAAGAGACAAATTGCAAAGGGGCCAACTCAGGCTTGGTAAAAACTTCCCTTGAAAAATAGCACGAAAAATGATGAGACTCAGGAAGCATGGAATTAACATAAGTTTACGAGGCAGGAGGCAACACAAACTCTCCATATGTTTGGAAGAATAACCAAATGGAGGAGGACACAGCTCTATGTAGCAAGAAGAAATTCCTAAGGTCGTATTAAATCCTAGAGTTTGACGAACAAACGGACAGATGTGCTTTATCCAAGGGCGGCTCATTATTTTTCCAATAAAGAAAATACTTTTCCCTTCCTCTTTTTGGGGTATATTTGATTTGTTTATCTTTTTCAATAATTTTGGAAAAAGAATAAAAGAATGTTATGTTACAAAGGAGGAATGAGTGTTTCAAACATACAAGTTCAAGGCGCAGGGACAAGACTGATGTTCAAAGTAAGAACACTCGAGAAAAATCCTCCAGGGGCCAAAGGTGTCAAGACACAGAGGCAAAGTGCTACAGGGCTTGCGTATAAGGCATGCCTTAGATGGTTTAGTTAAGAGCAACATGGAGCCAGCAATAGGCCAAATATGTGGGTATGCAAATGCGATAAATAAAACACACAATGGTAATGTCCTTCGATGTGAGTTTAACGAGCCCAGAGAAGGTAAGATCAACGGTTTTTCATATTTAGAGAGTCTGAAAAATGTAAAAGGAGACTCCACTGGGGTACCTTTTTTGAAGGTAGTCTAGTCGGTTCGAAAAAGGGGTAAACTAGCACCGAAAAGACGTCTATTCAAAACCATTTTAACGAGTATGATAAAGAAAAGATCCCTCGGGCATTTTTTCATTTTTAAGGAGTCTGAGAAAAGGTTAACTATGGACTCTGTCGGGAATGTTCTTCTGGACCATTTTAACGAGTGTGATAGAATAAGGTCACTCGACGATCTTTTCAATTTTAGGGATTCTAAAAAGAGCTTAACTATGGACTCTGTGGGGGTTCCTTTTTTGTACATTTAGTCCCTCAGGCCCGAAAAAGGGTTAAAATGATACCTGAGAGTACTCTTCTAGAGAACTGAAGTTCCTTAGAGTATACCTTTTTTCGTACAGTTGATCGTCCAGACCGAAAAAGGGGTAAACTACTGTCGGATAGACATGCCTTCAAATTTCAGTTTAATGAGCGTGAAGGTCAACAAGATCGCTTGACAATCTTTTCATTTTTAGAGGTTCTGAAAAGGGATTAAAAGAAGACCCATTATGTTTTTTGGGAGTCCCGAGGGTGAGGTCAAGAGTGAAAAGGAATCATGCAAATGAGGCTCAAACTCGTAATTAGGAAAAAAAAAAAGGACTCTCGAGCCTATATTCATTAGTGACAGCATGGACACCATAACACAACCAGGATCTACCTAGGGCATCCATGTTCTGGTAATCACTACCACCAAATCACGACACTTCTAAAGCAGCAATGATGGTTCTATGTCGCAACCTGATGGGATTGATCCTATGGCAAAGGGACAAAGACAACGAGATAAAAAAGTTGGGGTGGAAACCTAACCATATGCTCAAGTTGATCATCTGAGGTTTTTCCCACGGACCATCAAAAGTGACCCAAAACTCCAAAAAAATGTCCTAATACCTGATCATAACCTTCCAACGCAACTCCTGAATCACTCTAAATGGTTTTCAATTTAAAGAAAATGATAAGGGGGGCCAAAAAAATGACAAAAAGGGGCCAAAAAGACTATAAATAGAAGCTGGCAACTCATTATCACCATTGTTGATTTGGAAATTGACTCTGGAGCAAAAAAACCCCTTTGATAAAAGTGGTGATTCTGGGAGGTACAGTGGACGAAACAACCATCCGTCTGGACCTAGTAAGTATAACATCTCTCCTCTTGCAATTTAAATCTTTATTTATGCTTTTAGTTTCAAGTTTTGGGGGGCGTCGACCTTCAAAAGGTCAGCCCTTGGTCCATGCAGGTCATCTTATGATAGGCCGCATGTACACTCGGGCAAAGGAAAAACCACATGCGTGTACACACAACTGTCATCATTACAACCCGCGTGGACCCTTTATTTAATGAAATTTTTTTTAAAAAGCAAGGGTTAACCCTCCTGAACTTGGTGTTTTGCAGGATGTATGTTCACTGGAGGGAAAGAGACCATGAGGAGATTAGTGAGTTGGTTGGGGAAGACCCCAATGTTGTTGCTACCTTAATGCAATGTGGGATGCCCAAGTTCTTCCTATGTCCTTTTATGTGGGCACAACCTAGGCTACTGAATGCCTTGGTTGATTTTTGGCATCCCGACGCAGAGGTATTTATGTTAGAGGGGCAGTCATTGGTGCCTACTACAGAGGACATACATTTTTTGACTGGCCTCTCTAGGAGAGGGGAACCAGTCAATTTTCGTACATGTCCTTCTGGGCCTCATAACATATCAAAATTGATAGGACTTTATTGTGAGGCTCGTACAAACCAATCGAGTTTACAGGTGCCCATAAGCAAGATCACAGATTTATCACTGCAGGTGATTGTATTTTTTATTGGGCAGATGACTGGTCCTCTGGCTCTACATCAAGCATCATGTGCATAGATGAACTGTGCAGTCCAATGCTTAAATGCACAGATATTTGACTGGAGCACTACACTGCTAGATTGTATGAAGAGGCATCTGACAAATTTTCGGTTGCAGATGCAGAGGAACTTTGGGTTCGAAATTATTCTATGCTCTTTCTTCTTTGAAAGAGTTCATAGTTTCACTCCTCAAGTGGTGGTACGAAGACATCAGGCCTCTCTTCCTGCGGTTTTCATATGGGCAATGTTACTGCCACGACAGGGTGGTGGAAGGACCAATGAGTCCTTTGATAACAATCTATTTTCTTTGTTGTCGTGATAGATCCTAGTCATAGAGGATTACCCTTATGCTGGGATTGATTTCTCGAGAGATCCTGAGATACCGGTACCTCCTGGAGAGGAGCGAGGAGAGATGGGTAAGTTTGCATCATTTTTTTGTTTTTTGTAAAGCATATGTAATTTTTATGTTGTTTTTTTTCTATATCATTTTTTTTATACCAGAGTATTTGATAGACATGTGTCTGTTATGTGCAGATGTGGGACCAATGTGACCTGTGGATTACGTGATGAACATGCGTTGTCCTCGGCTAGGGGCCGCACCTGCCACTGCAGGGGGACCAACAGTAGCAAGAGAGCTTCCAGCTGGTGATGTTGAGAGGGTTTTGAGACGAGTCAAGTGAAACTTTACCTCGCTCACCCGCACAGTCCCTATGGTAAAGATTGAGGATCTGACACCATTTATGCAGCCTCATGTAGTGGGGGCACCACGGACGTGGGTCTGACTATTTCAGTGTTTGGAAAACACTATTGATAATTACAATAGGACCCACAGGCCCTGACCATAGTTAGTCTATACTTTTCACGTGCCGAGAGCACTACTTGTATATATTTTTTGAGGGCATAAGCCCCATGACTCGTTACTGGTCATACTTTTGAGGCGCTTGCGTCCACCTATGTACTCTAATGATTATGATATTATATATGGATTTTTATGTCTTTTTTTGTCTTATGGATCATATTTGCCTTTAAAAATATATTTACATGTTTATGTATATAACAGTGCCCCCTTGCTGAAGGAGAGTTGCATGTATTGTAATCAATCCCCCACTTGGTGAAGGGACCAACTGTGATGATAAGAAACATGGGAGCGGGATGTGCCCTCATCTTTCGAGAGAAGATCTAACATGGGTGGCACTTCTTGACCGATTCGATACAATCTTTGATTAGTGTCGGCCAGAAGTAACCTTCTCGTAAAATCTTTTGGGTTGTTGCCAACCCAGACAAATGACCGCCACATGCTCTAATATGGCAATCATTAAGCATGATAGCTACTTCTTCATGAGTGAGACATCGATGCAGGATGCAGTCTACACCTCTTCGATACAATGTATCATCGAGTATGAGATAATTCTTGGCCTGATGGTGTATACAACGATGCTCATCATGAGACACAGAGGTGGGGCACTTCAAAGTTTGGAGATAGATAAGTATATCTCTGTACCAGGGATCCAAATATGTGATCAAAAACATATTGCCTCTGATAGGCAACTCTTCGGGCACAACATCACCTAACTCAACTGGAAGTTCCAAAATAAGTTCTACGAAGACCAGTGACTTTTTGGATTTCGCTGAAATGAAATCTAAGTCAAATTCCTGGAGGACAACTATCCATCTACTGATCTTTCCTCCTATTACCTATCATGTCAACATGTATTGAAATGGATTCATAGTGGTAATGACATTGGTCTTGTGAAACATAACATAATGACGGAACCATTGAACAGCATGGACTACTGCCAACGCAAGTTTTTCGATATGAGAATAATTGAGTTCCGGTCTGACTGGGCCTCGGCTCAGGTAATAGATTACATATTCTGAGAACAAATCATCTTCCTGAACTAAGACCATGCCAATGGTTGACTCTATTGTAGCCAGGTATAATAAGAAATCTTTTTTATAGTCAGGTGGTCGAAGCAGAGGAGCAGTTGTGAGGGAATGTTTCAACACTTCGAAAGAGCGTTGAGCGGCATCGTCCCAATAAAAAGGAACGTCTTTCTTCAGTAAGCGCATAAATCTCTTTGTGATCTCGGCATATTTAGCGATGAAATTCCTTAAAAAATTCACCTTGCCCTGTAGACTCTAATGTTGAAGGATTGTGCATGGGGGAGGCAACTGAATTATTGCCTCAACCTTGAGAGGATCGACCATGATCCCTATTGTTGACACTATGAAACCTAACAAATGTCCTAATGTTATGCAAAAGCTGCACTTGTTTGGATTCAAGTGAATTCAAAAGTAGTGACATAGCTCAAAGATAAGTCGGAGGTGTGTGGGATGATTCGTTCTCTTGCGAGATCGAGATGCTAAATCATTTAAATAGGCCTCGATAATATGCTTGAGATCATGGAAATAAAAAGACATGGCCCGCTGAAAGATTGCTCCAGCATTTTTGAGACCAAAGGGAATCTTACGATATGAGAATGTACCCCATGGACAAATGAATGTCATTTTGTGTTGGTCTTCAGGTTTGATTTGTATTTGATTATATCCCGAAAAACCATCCATGAAAGAGAAAGCCTCGTAACCTGCACATTCATCAATTATTTGGTCGATGAATGGTGTGGGAAAATTATCTTTTGGACAGGCCTTGTTCAAATCATGGAAGTTCATACATACACGAATCGTGCCCTATTTCTTATTGACCGACACAGGATTTGACACCCATTGGGTCAAATGGATAGGATAGATAAAACCGGCTTTTAGCAGTTTCTCAACTTCAACCTTAATGGTTGCTGCTTTCCTGGGATTAAGTGGATGAAGCTTCTGCTGAACAGGCTTGGCATCTGGATAAGTTGTGATTTCATGTTCGATTATTTTTGGATCGATGCCTGGCATTTCCTCGTAATACCAGGAAAAAACATCGCAGAATTCTTTAAATAGATCTGTGTAGATTTGAATCTCTTCGGGGGAACAGTCAGCTCCGACGAAAACATTCTCCATGATGCTAGGGGTTATGGAGATATTGATTGGTATGGTTTCAGTGATAGTTATCAAATTACCCTCGACATAAACCTCATGTGTAGCTAAGGGATTAATAGGTCAATACTTATCTCCAATCATAGTCAAGGTGAATTCTCTGGCTTCGATTCTGCTTAACTCTGGGAGGAAGTATGATTTGTGATGGAGATCATCCCATGGTTTCTTTGGACTATTCATTACTTCAATTACTACTTCGTCGGAGAAAAATACTAAGTCTAATGAATCGGTGTCAGCGAGAGAACCTTGAGCCCAAATAGGCTCTAGAGTCGTATCTAACTCTTGTGCAGGAGTTGGATCTGTGTTGGCCGAAGCTTGCTGGACTAAAGAGTATGCTACTTCAGCTGCGTAAAATGGCATGGACATGCCCGGGTGCCCTATCCCTTCCAACGTGGCCGATGGGGAAGGAAGTATCCATGGATCATTAATGTAAGTCATGCAAAATGACAAAAATTGGAAAATCTCAATCTTATGGTGGTCAGATATGAACTTGACATCGCCTTGAGGGGGTGGGTAATTGAAGGTAGCCATCAAATATGGGTACAAACCAACCCCTACATTGACTATGCCTGGTTAGGGATTATCAATCATCGGGACCGCGGATACCCCTAATGAGGGGTTAGGTCTAGAGAAAGACAATTGATCAATGGTCACAATCTGATCCTCGTGTGGAAACAACAAGACCCGAAAAACTGTAGCAACCACTGCTTGCATGGTGTAAGTCCAACTCCTTCCTAACAATAGATTGTAGTCGAGGGATGCATCAACTACTTCTACCTCGATGCACACAGTCTTCCCTCCTTGACTCTTCTTAAGAAACTTCTTAGTGTTATCCGAAAGATAGTTATAGTCTATATAATAATGATCATTGCTATATTTGTACAAACCCTCTTCAACTTCCTTTTAAAGTTATAATATATCTTCTTCTATTATTTCCATGGGATAACTACTATCAATCTCTATAGAAACTATTTCTAGATTTTCTTCTTCACTTGAAATGTTTTCAAGATCACATTTATAAATAATACAATCAAGGGTTTTTGGAGATTCTTTACCTTTAATGATCTTCATGGAGTGATCTTCAATACCTCCCTTCTCCTTCTTGCTTTGATATGTCTCCTCTAGATTTAGCCATAGATCCTTTGTGGAAGTGAATTGTCCCATGCTCTCTTTGATAGGGCTTGAGAGTCCACTAATAATGGTTTTGAGAGCCAATGCATCATTCTTATTTACTTCCCTTTGAGCTGCATATTTTGACTTGTTCTTCAATTAAAATGATCCACCAATGTCTACCTTCCAAATAGTCGCTCCCATTTCCTTCAAATGTACTCTCATCTCTATTCTAAGAGTAGAATAGTTTTCCTCATCAAGGATTGGTACTTCATCATCCATTTGTGTGTTTATGGATCTCCTTCAAGCTTGTTAAGTCTTGTAGTAAAGGCCCACTCTGATACCAAATGTTGGACACACCTACCACACTTAGAGGGGGGGGTGACTGAGTGTGGGGCTCTTTTTCCCAAAACTTCCCTCTTACACAAAACTCATTAGTTATCATTCAACATTTACTCATTACTCATTCCTTTCATTTATAACCAGTTAGATGTGAACATATATCAACAACATATATCAACAACATATATCAACAACATATATCAACAATATATCATCAACAAATCATCTCCACGAGCAACACAAAGAACAGAAGATGTATGTACAATTTTATTTTTGTTGCACCCTTTTCGTCACCTTGGTGAGCAAATAAGAGGTGCTTACATGCCCAGTTGGGTCCTGCTGAGCATGACAGTTGTAGAGGAAAGAGTTAGAAAAAGAAAAACAAAACTATAAGCAAGAATTAAACTAATACAAACCAAAATCATAAGCATAGGGACATAGAGGATAACAAAGAAAAACACCCATGTCCACCAATGTAATGGTGGTCTGGTGAAATCAAAGCACCAAGAAGAGGGGACAATGGTCCCTTCTTCCTCCAAGGGAAGACTCTTGGACCCTCACAAGCTTGCTGTCCTTACAACAAAGAAAATGAGAATAGTGGTGAAAAAACTCCTTGCAAATCCACTCAAAGGAGAGGTGGATTGCTCAATGAAATGGTGCCAAAGTGCTCTTGTCAAGGGATGGAGTTCTTAAAACAATCTAGGTAGCATAACATTACTTGAAAATTCCTTGAGAAAATGAGGTGCATTCATGGCACATAGCATTGCATTTGGGTTATTGTGTAACTCCTTTGGAGTGTGAAAAGAGGCTCTTTAGGGCATTATTGGGTCTTTGACCAACCCACCATTCAGATTTAGCTCATATTTGAGGGTCAAAGCGACTTGGGATCTGAACAAGAAGTGGGTGGGAGATGTGTTGTTTCTCAGGTGTGTGGCTTTTTTGTGACAACAGTCACGCATCGTGTGGATGTGAATTAATATTGTGTTTTTGTTTCGCGCATGTGTGCGCGTGCCTAACTTCTATAAAGTGCTCTTCAATTTTTCACTAATTTGTATAGTTTTTGCCCTTTTTGAATGTTGTGAGATTAATTCATTGGCCATGAATGACTTCATTCTTGTTTAGCCGATGTTGAGTTCTTGTAACCATGTCTGGAAATTCCGGTGATAACACCCTTGGAAGTATTTACACCCAGTATGTACACTCTTCCATTGAGGGAGTGTAATGCGAGGAGAGTACCCCTAAGGGTCGGGGGACCTATCCCAAATTTTTTGCGGGGGTTGGAACCCAGTTTAGTGAGGGATGATGAAGCCAGAAATAAAAATTCCATGAGAGTATATTGTAATTTCATTGTAAATCGGACCATTCATTATAAGGTCATGAGGATCTAGCGATAGAGATTATGTTAAGGTTTTCCCCTAGAAGGCAACCACCTTTTATGAGGAATTGTGTGTATGTAGGTTGGCAGTATTGTATTCTGAGAGGGATACTTTGTGTGAGAGAAAGAGAGGAGGAAGTTCTGTTGGGTTTTGTTGTAGGTTGTATCCCTTCATTTTCTTTGGATAACAATAAAGAAAGGACATGGCAATTCCTCTGGTGGATGTAATACCTGCTTGGGTGAATACGTAAATCTGTGTCTCTCTTGTGTTGTGTATCATACGTGTTTTGTTTCCACATTTGTTTATTTTGCATTTCTCCATGGGGTTCTGTTTTTTCTAACAAAAATTGTGTTATGTCTCTAAATGATGTGCCCTAGCCTCCTTTATAGTGAATGAACCATCCTCTTTAACTTGGTTAGGGTTGACTTGTATAGTTGTCACTTTCTAATTTGTATTTGCATTTTGTAATGGATCAATGAATTAGAATTACAAATATGATTTAGCAGTATTTATTTATTTTATGGTTTTAATTGATCGAATATCTTTTGAAGCTACTCAAAACTTCAACAAGTGGAGCTTTCAAAAGCTTACAAAGTTGCGGAATGAGTTAGTTAGAGTTTACAACATGTTATGTATATTTGAAATAACCTAACCTTTTGTAATTAAATCTAAGAGGACAACTCATTTGCAAGATTCAAATCACTTCACCATTAATGCATTCAGAAGTACACATGCATTTAGATCGTGTGTTGGGGTTTTAATGATCGAGAATATCAATCATAGAAAAACCTCATGATATGGATTCTCAGAGCAAGTTGTCATCAAAGATGAGAATACACATGGTTTATCTCCATTCTGATGAGAAAATATCGAGGAATATTTGTTTTATGTATTGGGATGCATTCCCAGGAAAATATATTACAAAATGTGCCAATTTTTTTCTTTTATGTTCTATCATAAAGGAACTCAACGAATAGGATATTAGCATTAAATATTTGACCCCAATAGTAGGCCTTACGATGGTGCTATTGGAACACATTTCCATCAAAGAGGAAGGGTTGCTTTGTTTTTATCTCTCAGAAGGTATCGAAGAATATTCCTTTATTGAGAATCATGCTTATATGAAATGTTTTACCCGTGGGTACTTTGAAGTTTATGGATAAAGGGATTAATCAACCAATCCATGCTTGCCTCATCACGTTAGCAGCCCATAAGGGACCCACTATTATGTAATTAAGGTTTACCATGGAAGATAGATTTTAAATACCATTAGTCACTTGACACATAGGCACATGGCAAGTGCTTTATGGCTTAGAGGAAATGTATGAGTCAGAGTAAGGTATATCAAAAAGGGATTCATCAGATTCAATCTTACAAGGGTGAAAAGCCTTCCAACGATAATGATTTTTATAGAACACTTTCTAATAGTACTATAAAAAATGTTCTATTGGAATAGAAATTAGATTTGCTCATCTATGCATTAAGAGGAGCAATTTCTTGGTGGGTAATAACCCCATAGATTTTAGACATGGTAAAATAACCAAAAATCTTCCTTAAGGTTCATCGTAACTTAGAATTTGGTCTTTTAAGACAAGGGCCATTTTAAAAAGTGGAAGAACATTAGACCTTTGATTATCATAGTTGATTGTTGGGTTAGGATTGAGAATGCATTAGAAAAATAATAGTTTCCTATGTTAATATCAAATCAAGTCAGTAGTGATAAAATACATTGCTAAAATTTTATAAGGGGTACCCACTGAAATTCTCTAAGTTAGAGAATTTTTGTGGAGTGGATGTCATTAGCAGGAACTCAACAAGAGAGAAAAATGTCCAAGGATGAATTCATATTCTCAACAGAACAAAAATTCCCAGGGATATATAAATTTTCCCAAGTAGTAAACAACACATCAAGGAAGTAGGTAAAACGCCCAACAACTAGTTCTTGGTATGTACAGACTGTGTGTAGCATGTATGACTTCCATACAGACTATGGGTGGGAGAGAAATAACCAGGTATAAGTGAACTCATCTAGGCATAGATTAAATTTCCATTGATGAAGACTAATTCAACCAGTAGTCTATGAGAAAAGGGAAATACGACTAACTCTTAGAAAAATGACCCAACATGGATTAACTCTGACCAGTTTCTCAGATGGGATGACCAAAACTAAGAAAAAGGACCCAACAAAGGGGAAAAGGATCAATGGGAAATTAAAATTTCCCAACACTAACTATAGAAGGCATGGGAACTTTAGAACACAATACAGCAAAGTAAATTTTCCTTTGTGAGAGAGTAAGATTTATAGGAGAGCAAAGTAAATTTTCCTTTGTGAGAGAGTAAGATTTATAGGAGAGAGAAAATGAATCTAGCAACTTTTGCAATAGTTATGGATTAAGAACCGTTGATTTCCCCTCTCCAAAATCATTCAATGGTGGAAAATAGAGATCTATCAGGATGGGTTTTCTCCATTATCCAATGTATTATGCATCCCGACCTCCCACACAACAAATTACACATAGAAAACTAGAACAAGAAAATTAGAACCATTTTATTATGCTTAGAGAATTCATTACAAAGGGGGTGATTTATGCATGCTCAAAATCTCATGCATTGTTACTCACTAAGTAAATTCAGATGGTCATGGATCAGAGATGCCTTTCCTCATAATGGGCATGCTTCTTGAATCCTTAGTCCATAGATATTCAATTAGACTACACTCTTCAAGCTCTTGCTTCCACTGCTAAACTCCCCCATTCTCCTTTTCATTTCCCAATGCCTCCTCACTACAACCTTCATCCTTTTAATGGGATACTTTTGGAAGGGAAACCATCACAAGGTTAATTTCCAATTACAACTTTTGCAAAAATAAAAAATAAAATAAAAAGAACAATTACAAAATTCGTAAGAGGATTCAATTCAGATCACACCTCCCCATTTAGAGGATTTGTTTCCCCAAAATTTTCAACTCCCTTCAATTTTCTTCTCCAATCAATGAGAAGACTTTGGAAAATATCCAAAAAAGGGCACCTCCACTATAGGATGGAAGATAATATCAAAGTAGGTATTCCTTTGGTATAACTATGCTATCCTTCGCATGGCTTGAGATGACATTTGTTGTTGTAGTAGGTCATTGGACAATCACTTCTCCCTAGAATGCAAGTGTAAGTAGCTCCTCTTTCCCCTTGACCTTGAATCTCCAATATTTCTTCTTGGTTTTTTGGTTCCTATGATGGATTTCTCAGTGAAGGATCCAAAATTTGGCCTCCTAAATTCTAGTCAATATGAGTAGGAAATAGTTCCTACATGGGTTGCTTGGCCTTCTATAGTGACAACAATTTCTAGCCTTATGACCCTTTTTCTTGCAACAGAAACAAACTAAGCCATACCTTTTAAATATGTAATGATGCTTTCTATTTTGGTTGCTTGGTCCCCCAGGAGTTGGAGAAAATATCGATGGTTGAATCATCTCTTTTATGCCCTCTTCTAAGCTTCTACAAGAAAATTTGAGTGGCTTGTTGCAAACTCCTTCTCCAACTAGTGTCTATAGAACTAGTATCTCTGGTGTGGTTTTCAAAGTCACCAAAGGTATCTTGAGGGAGGATATTAAAAGGTGAGTTTACCAAGCTCAACTCCATCATGGTGTTATCCTCCTTAGCTTTCATTACCAACAATTATGTTACCATCTTTGTTAGTGTACAAATTCTCTTCTCCAACCAAGCAAATATAACCTCTGAGTCTTCCCTTTCATGTTCCTCATGAGGACTCCATTGCATTTGTAGTATTCTTCTTTGTAAGCATGGTAGTAATGCTTGGTACTAGGTGTTTTCCATGTAGGTGTTATCCAAGCCTTTAGAACTTGATATGATACCATCCAATCCATAAATGGTAGGATTATAAGCCATCCATTTCAACAACACTGATGCACATTATGAATCACTAAAATATGTTTGTGTAGTTCGGAGTTAAAAATCCTTCAACAACCTCCATAGAAACAACTTCCATAGCCATAGCTTCCACAACTTTATCTTCCATAGATTTAGTTTTTGTATCTTTAGATTCCATAGAAATAATTTGATGGAGAGAGTTCTTGTGACCAGTGAGGATGCCCAACAATACAAAAATGACCCAACAAAGTAAAAACATGGGCTAGATGGTAAAAGTATCACTCTAATACATCCAATGAGTCATTCAATGATAAGTAACACTCAACCTGACTGCTAAGTAAACCAGCAAAAAATGAAATATTTTGTGGGTGGATTGAGTGGCTCAATACTGGGTAAATACATCTAGGGGTGAATTTAGGCACTCTACAAGAGAGAAAACATCCAAGGATGAATTTATATTCCATTAATGAAAAATAACACTCAGGGATCTATAAATTCACCCAAGCAGTAAAAAACACATCCAGGCAGTAGGTAAAATTCCCAACATCTAGTTCTTGGCATGTACATAATGCGTGCAACCCGTATGGATTTTGTATGTCTTGTGGTTGAGAAAGAAATTCCTAGGTAGAAGTGAACTTGCCAAGGCATAGAGAAAACGTCAAATGATGAAGACTAAGTCGACCAATAGTCTGTGGGCAAAGGGAAATAGAGCCATCTCTTAGGAAAATGACCCAACATGGATTAACTATGTCCAGATTATCAGTTGGGATTCCCAAGACCAAGAAAAATCACCTAGAAAAGGGGAAAACGACCAACAAACAAATAAAAATTCCTATAACTAACCATATCAGGCATGAGAACATCAAAACATAAGCCAACAAAGTAAACTCACCTTTGTGTTGGTTATGGAGTCTGATTATCTTCCTGATTCAGAGGTTTGTTTCAGTCATGCTTGGACACCATTCCCTAACGGGGGGTGTCGGGGGGAATTTCCCCCCAAACTATTATCATTGGAATTCGGGGGCAGCGGCCTCAAAGAAAAATTTTGGGAAAAATTGCCTTGTAAAATATTCTTATTTTGTAGTCAATTTGTACCATTCATTATAAGGCCATAGATCTGACGGTAGAAGTTATTTTAGGGATTTTTTCCCTAGAAGGAAACCCTCTATTATGAGGGAATTGTATTACGGTTGTGTATGTGTGAGAATATTGTATTCTGAGAGAGGAGATTATGAGAGAAAGAAGAGGAAGTTACAGAAGGTGCACTATAGGTTGTATCCCTTCATTTTGTTGGATAATAAAAAAGAAAGGAACTAGCAATTTCTCTTGTGGATGCAGCCCACACAAGGTGAAACATGTATATCTGTGTCTTTATTGTATTGTGTATTTCCTTTGTTTTATTTTATTGCTTCGTGATCCTGTTTTCTAACAACTGGTGTCATATCCAAAGGTAACTCGCGAGAAAGGAGGGTTCCTCACTCGAGTGGGAGCAATGGCGGAAGATAGAATTTTTAAGGTCAAGAAATTTAATGGAAAAAACTACTATCTATGGAAGATGCAAATGGAAGATTATTTATATCAAAAGGATATTTACCTACCATTGGTTGGAATATCAAAGAATTCAATGACCATGAAGGATGAAGAATAGGAGGTTCTTGACAGAAAGGAACTAGGAACAATACGACTATTTCCGGTAGCATCGGTGGATTTCAATATTTCGAAAGAAAAGACAACAGAGAATATGATGAAGGAACTATCTAGACTATATGAAAAACCCTCAGCCTCCAACAAGGTATTTTTAATGAAGTGATTATTTAATATGAAGATGTTAGAAAGTGGGTCTATTGCAGATCATTTAAATGAATTTAATACGGTTATCAATGTAACACACCCACTATCGTAATTTAAAATTTTGGGGTTAATCTCCCTTAAAATGAGAGATCACCAGAAACCTACATTAGTGAAGCGCCAATCCCTGGTTCAATATCGGGATTCGGGGTTTCTAATTTCAAAACTCATTCACCCCCATGACTCGCGATTCTCCGAATTCCGATGCGCTCCTCACGCATTAGCTCCCCAGGCTAGCTCCATTCTCATGTGACCTACTACCACATGTCCACAGCTCTATAGCTACCCATCGGGGTTTTGGGGTTTATGATGTCGCGATGCACAAGCCTTCGCAATTTCCGATTCCCGATCCCTGATGCCACTTGGCGTGGACTCACGGCCAAGCTTGATCTTCCGACATATGTCCCTTGTTCTGGCGCCTATGGCCCACACTCCTTAAGATGGCGTGGAGTGTCACCTGTCCTCCACTGGAGTACTATGACTAGGGGACCGTCGCGTTTCGGGATTTCGCGATTCCTCCTGTCGTGAGTTTATTGTCATCGAGAATCCCAAATTGTCGAACCCCGATCCCTCGGGATCCTCTGACACGCGTCCTCGTCATGAACGCCTCATATCTCATCGGGAAATCGCGGATCGCGATTTCCTGTTGCACTATTCCCTTACCATCGAAAACTCCGATGAACAAAACTCTGAAGGCACCCGATCCTTTGCCACCTGTCCTCACGGACGGACGACCCGGATTAATTCTCGGAGTTTCGAGACTTATGATGTCCTAGTTCTCATGGCCTCAAGAACCCCGATAGCGCATTGATCTCCGACACCTGTCCGTCAGATGGACGACTCAGATTCTATCGGTAAATCGTGGATCGCGATTCTGGATGGCAAGATTTCTATGTACTTAAGAACCCCGATATGCCGAACTCCGACTCTCTGGGATCCTCTGCCACGTGTCCCTACTGTTGGATGGCTCGGATCTTGTTGGGGTTTTCACTTGGATTTTCCCCGAGCACTTGTCCACAGGAATGCCGATTTCTCGATGGCAAATATCTCGATCCCCCTCCGGATCTCCTGACACGCGTCACGCATAATGGACGGTCCAGATTCGTTTGGGAAATCGCATATCGCAATTTCATTGTGCATCGGTTCTACACTCCTAAAATCTCCGATGAGTGAAATCCCGATGTCTCCCAGGACGCCGACATGTGTCCTACCGAGATCAACGGCTAGGACTCTTCCTCTGCACTCTAGAGTTTAGCTCCGGTGCAACTCTTCCCGATCCAACGGTTTACGGGATTTCTACTCCAGATCTAATGGCTCATATCACGTCCTCGTGCGTCTACCCCTGCGCTTAATCCCTACGCAACTTCTCCGGATCCAACGGCTGTCGGGTAATGTGACCCGAGATCTAACGGTCCAGATTCGTTCTTTTGGGTCTTGGGATTTACGATCCCAATTTCTCGTTGCTCACGATGAGAGAGGGAAAGGCATGTAACGCCTACGTTACTTTCGTCAATCTAATGGTGGTGAATGACTATGGTTCACTCTGACGAAATCTCCTCCGTCGACTTATTTATCGCACAACACTACTATCTTGGAAACCTCAATAGGATCGTTCTTCCTCGTACAAGGTTAATAAGGCTTGTGCGTTCGAATCCTTATTCTGGGTTCTGGGTGAACCTTTCTCAGGAGGGAATCTCTGTG
Source organism: Picea sitchensis (assembly GCA_010110895.2). NCBI lineage: Eukaryota > Viridiplantae > Streptophyta > Pinopsida > Pinales > Pinaceae > Picea > Picea sitchensis. Next base: position 2,513 of record SNQJ01S0116687.1, on the reverse strand, counting down.
AAGAGATCCTTACCGGGTCATTCCCGGGAGCAGATAAAGGAAGACAACTTCCCGAGAGCAGCTGGGCATGGTTAGCTTCATTTTATTGACGTAATTCGTGCACGATATCCTTTGTAATAAGCATATATCAACTTATTCATATCAAACACTACGCGGACACTCGTATGCTGTAATCCTTTACAATTTCATCATTCTGTGAACTAATATCTACTCCTTATCATCGGTTACTACATAGACATTACTACACAGGAAGACATGTACAAATCCACAAGTCTATGAATACATGTAACATCATATAATTTCAAGATACAATATAAGCAAAACACTTATCGGAAATAAGTTCAGCAATGAAAGCAACTGCTGAGAGGGGTGCTCATTTCCTCCCAACCATAGGCGTAGTGACTCCTACTGGATTTACCACCAGCCACCTCGAGCTGAGACCACGATGTCCTGAGACCTGCATCTCTCCGTCTGCCAGCGCCCAGGAGCGAAGGTTGCAATCCTCCCTCCTACGATCACTCACTCTGCGTAGAAAATTCCAGAGTTTCCCCTCGCGTCTACCCCCTCAATCGCCTCTGCCATACGCCTTTTTCCTCTCGCGAGGTTGCGTGTGGCGCGATTACCCTCACACTGATCGGGCCTAAGGGCTCTACGGATGGGTGGTTCACCATCCCATCCCTCATCAAGCCATCCGCCTACCCGCCTGCGAGCCATTAAATTTCAGGGCCAGCGAGCCGCTTTTGGTTCTCCGGGCCAGTGGAGTCCAAATACGGTGTTTTATTCTTGGTGGAAGTTAACGCCCCTTTTTCAAGGTGCCCTCCACCACCATCGTGGTCTCTTTTCTGCACATCCCCTCTCAGCAGTCTTGCAATATAATTTCATAATTTTATTTACATTCATCGACCTTCTTCATAAGGTCCACTCACATCATTCATTCATAGTTTCACCATGCTTTAGCATGGTAATTCCTGTATTAGGATTAATTACAAATTTGGGGGAAACAGGGTGTTACAATCAATCAGCTAAGTTTTGTAAAAGTGAACTTTGATGATGAGGTTAGGGCTCTTCTAATCTTGTGCTCATTTCTAGAAATATGGAATGGATTGGTCATGGTTGTAAGTAACTCTTTCTCTAGTTCAAACACTCCAAAATTTGATGATGTTATTGGGGTTATCCTTAGAGAGTAAATGCAACGGAAAAGCATAGGTGAGACATTCGGTAATGTGTTGTACATGGAGACTAGATGAATACAAAAGGAAAGAGGAAATATTCTAGGGAACCATAAGAATTCTAGGAAGGTCAGATCCAAATCCAGACTAGGAAATATAGAGTGTTGGAATTGTAGGAAGAAAGGACATCTGAAGAAAGACTGTAGAGCTCCAAAGAAACAAAGAGATCGATAGCAAGATAAAAATCAAGAAGAAAATGTAGTAGGTGATGTGTTACAAGATGTTTTGATTCTTTCTTTAGCTAATATTATTGATTCTTGGGTAGTAGATTCAGGGGCTTCAATTCATGCCACACCCCATAGGAAACATTTTCAAGATTACGTTCAAGGTGATTTTGGACAGGTTCATTTGGGTGATGATGCACCATGTAAAATTTTTGGAATGGGTAAGGTACAAAAAAATAAAAAGAATGGAAATCAATGGCTAATGAAAGAGGTAAGGCATGTTCCATATCTGAGAAAAAATACAATTTCAACAGGGTAGTTGGAAAGTGAAGGTTGTATATCTACATTTAGAGATAAGGCATGGAAGGTCACTAAGGATCATTGGTGATAGCAAAAGGAGAGAAGGTAGGTGGATTGTATTTGTGTACTGGTAATGTTGACTCTTCTATATTTTAGCTTCTAGAGGAGTGGATACAACCCTATGGCATCATAGGATTGGACACATGATTGAGAAGGGGATGCAAATACTTAACAAAAGGAATTTGTTGTTGGATCTTAAACAAATTGATTTGGATTTCTGTGAGAACTATGTTTATGGAAAACATAAGAGAGTCATATTTCTTAGAGTTGGAAAGGAAAAGAAGAGTGAAGCGTTAGAGCTTGTGCATAAAAATTTATGGGGACCAGCTCAAGTATCATCTCTTCATGGATCTCATTATTATGTTACCTTTATTGATGATGCAACTACAAAAACTTGTGTTTATTGCATTCGATAAAAAAATGATTTTTTTGACACTTTTAAGAAATGGAAAGTTTTGGTTGAGAATGAGACAGGAAAAAGGTTGAAGTGTCTCATATTAGACAATGGAGGTGAATACTACAATAGGGATTTTGATGATTATTGTTCATACCATGGGATTCATAGAGAGAAGACAATTCCATGAACACTAAAATAAAATGGTGTGTCATAAAGGATGAACGGGACAATCATGGAGCGTGCAAGGAGTATGAGATTGCATGCAGGGTTTCCCTTACAGTTTTGGGAAGATGTTGTAGATATTTTTGTTTACTTGATAAATAGAGGACCTTCAAGTTATTTGGATTGTAGAATTCCATAGGA
>SNQJ01S0116686.1:35827-55439 GCA_010110895.2 Picea sitchensis | reverse complement strand
AAACCATCTGGATAATTCCAAAACCAAGGAAAAATAATCATGTAAAGAGATTACAAGGAGTTGGAGAACGAATATAAGCAAGGATTTGTAGATTGTCTCACACATAGAGAGTTTTGAGAATGAAAAACAAAACAATTTTTTCATATCAGAATTGAATTCAAGAGTCCATTCAGAAGAAAGTTAGTGTGAAATATTTACTATTTCCTCCCAGCTATACTGAGAATTACATGTACTGTTCAACAAATAGTAATAAAAAAAGGAAAAATAGAAAACTAATCAAAAACTAGAAATCAAAGATAAACTATGCAAGGAAAATACAATAGCCTATTCTATCCTACTCCTATGCTATGCTACGATGTCTGAAAAATGAGCTATGTGAAGTCATAATGCCAATGTATCCATCCGCATAATCCAAATCCTACAAACATATTTTCATCAAAACAAAATATTAGTGACAGAGCTTGGAATAAAAATCGACTAAAAGTAGGAACAATTAAAACTTGAAAAACTCTATCCACCATATTAGAAATGTCATTGTGATAATTCAGGGGAACATTAGATGAATACGATTCCCCCAACCATGTTTCGATTCTATCATAAAATATACCATGACTGGCATAGAATTGATGGAGGGAGTTAATGGGAAAGTAACATACCAAATGAGAACCGTGCATAGAATATGTGTGAGGTGTTCTTGGTGAGAGTATATTTATGCTAATAAACTTGTTAACTCCAGAAAAAAACCAAGAGAACAAGGGCCTGGAATAACCATTGACATAGATCAAAGTTCCTCATTGTCTTGGAAATCCTCCCAGGGCTCATACTTCAAGAAAACATGAACTTGGGATACATTATTGGATTCAAATGATATATACAGACTAACATCCACCATGGTATAAGGTAAATCCTCAAGACAATTGTGGAATCCACTAACATGAACAATCTCAATTAAATGGATGCTTGAATAAGAAGCTTCACTATTGATCATAAATAAAGATGACGATGAAGAAGACACGGTATGATATACATATTCTATAGCATTCCCTTCATCCCATGAAAAATGTTGATAAGACATAGTTGTGCTAAGTTCAAGGGAAGAGGCCTTATCCTCTATCTTCCATATGCACATTACCACCATCAAGTACTTCAAAATGGGTCAACCCCATTGAGTTTATTTGTATTCGATGGTGGGTGGTTTTCTGCAAAGTTAAACCATTAAAGAGATCATAATACAAATAATAATAAGTGGAAGAATTAAGAGAATTAAAAGCTTCTCTAAAACATGAGCCATTTTCAAAAAGTGACTCCCTAAATAGTAGTTCCTCCCCCTTAATCATATAGATGACTAATTGTGAATTAGTAGGTTCCACACTAGGCATGGTTTCACAATCAACACATTCTTCCTCAATATGGTCCTCCTCTTCCAAGCAAAAAGTGGATTGTTGTGATAAAAGAGGTATGTCCCGTATGTTAATATATTCTCCTAAAGTGAAGAGATCATCTTAGTTGTCTTGCTCCTGCACAATATGAGAATCTAAAATATATTTTATAACATACTCATGGTTAGAAGCGAGGAACAAATCCAAAGAATTTTTAGAACAAGAAGTTTCACTAAATAATCCATCAACAATAGGAAAACATTCTTGATCCATCTCAGTTAGGCTAGGAGAATTTATAACAATAGAACTATCCATATAAAAAGACACCAATTCTAAATTATCCATGGGTGATGAAGTTATCATGTTTTAGTGTGTCTAGATTTTATTCATTGACAAAATGATCAACATTCATGTATTTTCCCATATCTTCCTCTTCCATTCCCTGTGATGGAAAATATGATATATGATAATGAGAGTTTGACTTAACCATCGGTGTGACTCGAAGTGTCCCATTATCAATAGGAAAACCCTTTTTTTCGTCAATTACAAAAAAATATGAACTCAGACTTACTACACAAGAGGTATCTTTTTCGTCACAAGGAAGTCAAGGGAGAATGGAGTGGTGGGAGGATACATATGTTTCTTCCAATTTTTTTTTTCTATCCGGTCTATACCCTCCACATTAAAGAAAGATACAGACATATGAAGTCCATCTAAACCATTGGCATTTTCAACTTTTAAAAAAAAATCCAAATCAACATGTAAATAAACATTAAAACATGATTTAGATTCTTCATCCAATAACTGATATGTTTCATGAATAAGAGAAATTAGAAAGGAAATCAAATCATAGGTAGAGGGCCTATCATCGAAAGGAAATCTATAGAAAAAATGTGTAAATTTGATAACAAAATATTATAGATATTCATCTTCGTTTTTCCTAAGTTATGATATCTCTGCACACTAATAATCATAATCATAATTCTCAAAAGCATGCCAAAATTGAAGCATAAAATGCTTTTATGTGTGAATAGAAGTAGCCGACAAAGTCTTGCACCAACTTTTGATTCGACCTACAAAAGTGAGAGTGCACAACCTGCAAATGACACTGCCATCGTTAATATTGTGAGAAGAACAAAATTTCCAAAATTTAAAAGCATGTTTAGATGCAGTCGTCTCACCCTCGCCATCAAATTTAAGTTGTGAAAATAAATGTAAAATATTTCTAGGAGGTTTGGGAGGTACAATACCAAAGAAACATATCCGTAAAGGGATATGGGATGGAGCCGTTAGTAAATTAAAAGAATTAATAAAAATGACTCCACAGGCTCATCTTGTCATCTGGCCCTCCTTCTAGCGCCATTTCTCTTAACAGGTCCAAATAGTTTGTTAAACAGGTAAGAGAGAATGCTTGATGGAAGGTCCCAATTAAACCTACTCTCGTTTGGTGTAGCGTTTCCAACGAGTATGTGGGCCTCATTGACGCTCAAAATTAAAAGAAAGAAAAGGAGAAAGACAACAAACTGTTCCTCAAAGAGTTCTAATTAATCCTAAGTCTATTATAAATGAAAGCAAACTAATCTAATATTAACTAATTCTAACCTATCCAGGGAGAAAAACTAAAAGAATGAGTACAATGAGAGATAATATCATCAGAACCATAAATAATTCATGTTTGCTAATGATAAGAGATAACAACAATGCTACATATAAATAGACAATTAGTTGTAGAATGCATTCATAACATTATTTTTGTACTCATAAGGAAACATATGACAACATGAACATATTGAATAGAGTGAAGAAATAGTTCATACAAAGATAATTCTATGCTACTCAAGCAGAAGAAAAATGCACAAAGAATAGTCTCATATACATTCACCAAAGCCACAAATTTCCGTAATGTCTCTTGCTCTTTATTCCATCAACATTAATGGTACCATATTTCATTTACAAAGGGAAAGAGTCCCCCTTACATTGAGTGATCTCTCTTTTATAAAACAAGAGATTTTCAGCTCTCCTGGATGTTTGTTTCGTTTTCCCCTAATTTATTTTACATTTTCGAAATTGAATATGCGAGAGTTACAAATGGGAGCTGAAGAGACCCCTAAGTGGTTATTTTTTTCCTTAGGTCGTTCGTAAATGACATTCAATTGAAAATATTAGTATCTCTGTCTTTTGGTGTTGTCTTCTGTTCCTTGAGATATCCTGGGAATTTTTGATGTTTTCCTACTGATTAATATTTTATGATATTCTTCTCTTCTATGTCAAATTTCCATTGAGTTATTGCTGGTCCGATTTCGTTGTCTGTAGCTTGAGATATGACTGTTGGGGCATAACATATCCCGTTCTCAACTAAATTTGGGTTCCTTCTATGTTTTGAATTTTTATACAATGTCGACTCGACATCTTTCAATACTTTCTATCCCATCCTATTATTCTCTCTTCCATATTTTCAGCGAGCTATCTCAGGCTTGATTTAGTTTTCCATAGCCCTAAATATGGATTCTTGAAGTCTGCAAAACCATTTCTACTCCCAAATCCATGGTCTACTATTTTCTCAATTTCTGATGTCTTTTATCACCTATATTGCTTGTATACCTCTGCCACTACATTCCTCTATCTGATACCATTCCAACGAGGTATCATGGGATCAATTCCGACACCTGCAGCCCAAGCAATGGTTTGAAAAACATCACTCAACAACCATCGATCATGCCTCTAGGTGAATACGGACCATTGACCCTTAACCTGTGGACATAAATCCCACATGCATAAGATAGTTCAACACTTAGGGATTTAAATGGTTTTAGCCCCTATGGATAATTTGAATAAGAACCTGGGTGGACATAGGACTTGTGGTTTAAAATATAATTTTAGCTAATGTCCCTCCTAAAAATTAGGGAAATAATAAAAAAAGAAAAATAACAAAATTGTTTACATTAATCTACATTAATTACAATTAGAAACAAAAATTATTTTTTTTTTAGCCCTAATCTTATGAAATCAAAGAAAATTATAATTAAACTAAACTAATTACGCTCATTAACGCAAAATAAAAATGACTAAAATTAAACTGAAAAAATATTAAAATATTCCCCCAATTCCCGTAAAACTAGGAAATAATAAAATCAAAATTCAAAAATAAAAACTATGAAAATTACTAAAACCAATAATTGATAAAAATTGAAAAATGAAAATAAAAATGAACTAAAACTAATAAATTAAAATAAAATAAAAACAAAAAAAAACAATAAAAAAAGTAAATAAAATAAAATAATAATTCCCTCCATCCCCCACAAAAATGGACATAGTCCGTGGGATACAAAATCCTCATATGATATCCCCCAATTCTCCTCAAAGTCTTCGTTGTCGTCGAAAGGTTGGTGTAATCACACTCCAACTCACACTCCACTCCACACTCCCAATGACGACAAAGTACACTCCCCTTCAATTCACTCTCTCCTGACGACGATCAATTCCAATGGCTTGGGAAATATAAAATAATATAGCTTGAAATGGCGCACATTGTTGGCCCTTGGTTATGGAAGGTTGCGAAGATTAAGGAAATAAGCGCGAAATGCGAACTACGCAGAAGACAAGTTGACTGAGATTGGGTCGAGGTGACCAAAAGAGCAGAAAAGATGGAGCGAAGTAAGAGAAAGCAAGCTGCTTGACGTGGAGAGCGAGGAAGACAAATCAACAAGGAAGATGGATCGTGGATGACTCAAAAAACATAAAAATCCACCAATAGATGCTTTGGAGCACCTCCCAAGAAAGAAGGAAAGATAGGCTGGCGAAGCCCTGAAAACGTGGGTCAAGTTGACCTAGGGTTTTTGACACCTAGGGTTTTGGTATTTAGGGTTTTGACACCTAAGTTTCGACCTAAGGTTGTACGAGAGATATTGTAATGTATAAATAAAGGTCAAGAGAACCTAGGAAGGGCTCGACTAGGTTATGATGAGTGATTATTTTTATTACTGAGAGATAAGTATTATGTGGCGAGAGAAGTATGTATTGTCAGATCTTCAGCTAGGTGCGAAGATCAACCCTGCAGTTGGGTGCATAGGGAGGGGAGAGAGGAGAAGAGAAATAAAGAGAGAGATCTGCAAGCTAAGTGCAGATAGAATTGTATGCTTTCATCTAATATATTATAAAGTGCAGTTATGTGTACGTAGCCCTAGGGAGAGGGTGAACCACGTATATCCTGTTGTTGTTTGTGATTGATGTTGTGTTCTTCTGATCTCTGATATACTGTTAATGCAATATTGTGTTAGATCTGAGATATAGTTTGTGTAGTAGGCTTAAGAAAGATAAAGAATAGATAGATCTGTGTGAGAGTGTTGCCTTGGACCCACTTTGCAATTCCTCTGGTTGTAGACACCTGTGTCCTACAACCCCCTATATATACTTCGGGTGAGACTGCATCTGCTTTGTAGGTGTTTCTGAAAGGGCCAGTAGTTAGGGCTTGTTGGTGTGCTGTTAGAAATGAACCTTGCGTCTGCCCATGTGCCAAAAAATGGTTCCGTTGTCGGGACCAAGATCTTCTTGAGGGAATGCCAAGGTGGTTTCCATCGAAGAAAAAGATTCATAAGTGGATAGAAGAACAAGAGAAGGACTTCGCTGATGCTCAGAATAAGAACCCTAATCTAAGCACAGAGGATTGGTTGGGAAGGTATATCTTTACTGATATACATGAGATTTTCTTTGGAGGAATTCATAAGGAGCTATATGAGTGGCTAGCCAAATTAGCAGATACCCAGTTTGAGATTAGACTCGGACCGCATGTGGTTTGGACATCGACACTGATCAAGAATTTCAAGAGAGTTGATAACGCCATGGCAAGAGAAGTAGATCATTGGGTTGATAGTACCATTGGAGGGTATATCATTGAGTTTTCTATTGATAGAGTAGAATCATATAGCCAAGCAGAGAGATATTTCTTTAAGGGACATAGAAGAAAATTTTTACACTTCTTGAAGTTGAAGATCAAGATGCTATTGCATGAGAAGAACATCCTGAATATACAGTAGTGGGTCATATTGAAAAAGCTAATGTTCAAGAATTCAGATAGCGACAACGACAGAGAAGTCAGACACACGCGCAGTGGGAGAACCTTCAGAGAAGTTCCTCTGGTGAACTTGTTCAAGCATAATCACGAACCACCAGCACATGAGGAAGGGTTCTACAGTGGATAAGAAGAAGAGCTACTGAATGAGTAACATTCAGAGTCCGCTAGGGTAGAAGAAGGGAATACTGAAGAACCTCACCGAGAAGAGTCAAAAACTTCAGGGACTACGCAGACTGTTGAAGTAAGTACTGTTACACCTCCTATTGTTTTAACAACATTAAGTAACCAGAGTAACCTAAGTTATTAGAACACTCAGAGCACTAGTACAAGTGGTTCAGTGCATACTCAGTCAGGAACCCTAGGAAGATCTATGGAAGATGAGATGAGGTTACCCACCTTTAGGGGAGATGTATATGAAGATCCTGATCAACATTAGTTCTTATGTGAAGATGTATGGAGTATTAATAATGTCACCGACAAAGATGTTAAGAGAGATCATTTTAGTACTACCATAAGAGACTGCGCACTGAGATGGTACATGAAGTTCATCCAAGGAGTTGTCCAACTGAAACCACTGAACGAGATAAAGACTGCATTGATTTCAGAATTCAAGAAACCTAAGTCGGAGTCGCAATGCATCACATATTTGAAAGAAATTAAGCAGAAAGTAGCTGAACCTGTTTGGGAGTTTGATCAGAGGCTTAAGACCTTGACATGCCATTTGAGTTTTCAGATTCCAGATGAACAAAATAAAGAATGGTTCATTGCTTCCCTCTTACCACACATCAGAGTCCCTCTGATGCAACAGAAGATCGCTTTGCAAGTTGAGGCACTGGAGATTGCTATGAAACTAGAATCAACCCCTATGGGAGAGTCCAACTCAGGTATGAGTCAAATTTTGAGTCAGCTAACTAGCTTATCACTACAGGTCGAAGATATGAAAAATGATAAGGGAAAAGATAAAAGAGAAGATATTTGGTGTATCAGATGAAAATAAGAAGGTCATGATAAGGAGCATTGTCCTCTATTCCATGAGTACTTGGCTTTAGGAGCCCTGAGCCCTTTGAAGCAGGTTACTCTACCTTGGTGCGAGGTATGTAGAAATAAACATCACCCTGGAGAATGCTATTACATGCAAAAATATGTCCAGACACCTACCAACCTTTACTGCACATTCTGTAAATATGTGGGGCATGATGAGAAATATTGTAGGGATTTTGACCTATTGAACGAAAGATCAAGAGACACATATAGAATTTAAGGCGAAGTACATCAAGAAGGAAATACTACGTAGTTTAACTCCCCAGGAAGAGGAAACTTCAACCCTCATGGTGGATTAAGAGGAAGAGGATGAGGAGGAGGTATGGGTCGAGGTCAAGGTCAAATCATTTTTTATAACTGCACACAACCAGGTCACTTGGCAAGGGACTATCAGAACCCTTGTACCACTTGTAGTTACTGCAACTCATTTGAACATGTCATAGAAGATTGTGTTGTGTTGTTAGCCAAATTTCAGGAAAGATGAGGAGGGAACCAACAAGTAAAACTAATCTCAGCAGAACCTTGTGGAGTGGATCCTAGAGTTGCTGTTATCACTAGAGGAGGCGCAACTACAGGAGAAGACAGGGTGACTCTAGGGAAGATTATAGAAGAATCAGGAGTTATAAGAGCTGGGGAGAAGACACAGGAGTTTGATCCAAAGAAAGAGAATAAGACATTTGAAGAGGCAAGAAAAGAGTTTGGAAGAGATCATGATTCTTCATCAAAGGCACAACCATAAGTGAGGGAATGCAGAATGCCCCTGACCTTTGATCAGTCTGCTTCGCTCGGAGAAGGAAAATAGGTAATCAGACTTGTGGAATTCTTATGTACTTGCGTTAAATTGATTAAGGATTAAAAATCCATACAAGAACTACAAAATTTGATCAGACAGTATGAGATAGGAAGGGTAGACCCTCTACCGAATAAAACAGTCCATCAACTATTTAAAAAGAGAAGGACAAATAATGAACTACACCTTAATGCTCAAATTGAATATTATGATATAGATTATGTGGTCCTCAACTTAGGGTTGGAGGTCAATGTTATGATGAAGCAGACCTGGGCACTGATGGGTAAACTGAAGTTGATCTATTCCCCTATCAGGCTTAGGATGGCTAATCAACATGCAGTAAGCCCCTTTGGTAGGCTGAAACATGTCCTTGTGGACATCGATGAGGTAAGAACATTTGTGGACTTCGAGGTGATTGAGATAGTTGATGATAACTATCCTTATCCTGCGTTGTTAGGAATCGATTGGGTTTTCAACAATTCCACTGTTGTTGAGTTAAAGAAAATAAGAATAACATTTGAAGGTGATGGCCTTAGGGTCATTGCACCTCTAGATCCCGATGAAGGTCGAAGATACACAGAACCCATCAGAGAAGAATACCACGCATATGAGCTAGAGAATATATATAAATTGACAGCAAGACAACATGATTACATTAACCCTACAACAGATGGAAATTTGAGTTGGCGAAGTGACAACGCATGTTCATCAGACTTAGAAGAAGCACTGGAGAACTGCAGAACTGGCAGAACTAAATGTATGAAGTTTCTTCATGGAGATGTGCCAGATTGACCAAGGAAGTTTGTTGGATTGGAACAGAAGGAAGTAACTTGCGCACATTTGATGGTTTAAATCAATTAGAAACGTTCTTACTGGAATTTGAAGAAGTTGTACCAGTACAACAGAGATTGTTGTCACTTGATGAGGCTTTGAAAGCTACTCCAACAAGATGGTGGGGGACACATAAAAAGAACATCGCAGACTAGATGAAATGTCGCACTTTGAAGACAATGTGCTTTTCAGAACAGATAGAAAGATGCGAAGTTCGATACACAGGTCAAACCTATCCGAAGGACCATGTGCGAGGGTGTGAGGAGGCCTGGCGCAACATTCTTCAAGAACAGTGGTTTCATAAATTCATCAATACTCTAGACACAACGCCTATCAATTGGTATCTTCAAGCAGAATTGCACCTCATCACTTCAGATTGGTACGGTATGACTTAGAACTTTATAGCTACATTTTCATTTGAAATCCAGTACCCTTCAGTAGATCAATCTCTACAAGTTGTCACACAGAAAGTCTTTGAGGAGGCACCTAGCCTCCCTTTGAAGCAAGAAGAGGATGAATGGACCGAACCTCTTCAAAAACTGCAAGGATGTTACAATATCAATGCCAAAGAAGAAGATGATCCTAGGAATGTGAACATCGTAGAAACAGAAGGACAGAGAGACGTAGAAGGACCAGGAGTCGAACTACCTTTGATTGGACAACCGATCAAAATCAAGAAAGTTAATATTGGAACAAAGCAAGCACCTAAGCTTGATAATGTTGGGGATTACTGGGATGATGCCACTATCAATAATATCACAGAATTATTGCATGAATATAAGGACTTGTTCCCAACCAAGTTCACTATTATGAAGGTCATAAAAGGGCCCATGGGAGAGATGAAGATCCCCTTGAAACTAGATGCAAGGCCAGTCAAGCAGAGACCCTACAGATTGAATCCCAAATATAAGGAGCAAGTGAATATTGAATTAGACAAAATGCTGGAAGCAAGAATCATAAAACTTGTTGAAGAGTCAGAGTGGATTAGTACTATGGTGGTACAAGATAAGAAGACAAGAGAGATCAAGATCTACGTAGACCTCAGGAAGCTGAATGATGCTTGTTTGCATGACCCATTCCCTACACTGTTTACAGACGAAGTGTTAGATAATGTAGGAGGACATGAGGTATATTCCTTTACAGATGGATTTTCAGGTTATCACCAGTTCAGGATTGCCAAGGAAGATCACCATAAGACCACATTTGAAAAAGAATGGGGTTCCTACCAGTATATAGTGATGCCTTTTGGATTGAAGAATGCACCAACCATCTTTTCCAGGGTGGTGGTCAAAGAAATCAACGATTTTTTACATAAATTTTTGGAAGGCTACGTTGATGATTGGACTATTTTTAGCTTATTACAAAATCATATTGAATGTTTAAGACTAATGTTGGATAAGTGCAGGCAATGCCAGATTGCCCTAAATCTGAAGAAGTGCATCTTCTTTTCACCATTTGGAGTGCAGATGGGCCATATTGTGTGTAAGCAGGGGTTGCTGGTGGATTCGTCCAAGATTGCCATTATTGTTTATCTACCCCCTCCTACTTCAGTTAGACAACTGCACACTGTGCTGGGACATACTGGATACTATAGAAATTTCATTAAGGGCTATGCACATATTACAACACCTATGGAGAAGCTTCTAAAGAAATATTGTTAGTTTCAATGGACAGAAGAATGTCAGCAAAGCTTCAACACACTGAAACAGAAAATGGTTAATGTTATAGCAAGATTTGCCCCACCATTGCTATCTTGCACAGAGGACCTTTTTCCATTTCCCTATGCAGACTTGTCATCCCTTTTTGATGAATCCAAAGCCAAAAATACACATTTTTCCACATATGCGTGCCCTATCTGCTATAGAACATGCGTATACGCAGGCTGCTCCACTACAACCTGCGTACATCAGGATTTTTGCCAGAAAATACAAAATGGAGTTGGGTTTCCATGTCACGACAAGAGATCTCTGATCCTTTTCCTTCCACATACTGGAAATGTTCCAAATTGGCCCTTCAGTTTCATTTTGAAGACTATAAAAGCATAATTCCAAGCTATGGAAAAGGAGGAGAAAACATTCAACTTTGAGAGTAAAGTTACTCTGGAGAAATTACTTCATATTGAGTCTACATCCCTTTGTCCCTCAAGTTTGAACATAGTGTTCAGCCCCCAAGCTCTTTTCTTATTGTTGAGAGAACCTCATTGTCTCTCTCCTATGAGCTCTCCTTTGGTGGAGGATTGAAGTGGTGGAGGCCCAGTTGGAAGGAACTTGGTTCCTTGGTTTCGAACCGTGCTGACACATAAGTCTATAATGTTGTCACTTCTGCTGATCAATTATTAATAGAAATAATCCTTTCCTGTCCCATTGGTATCGTGCAAATATATGATTATTATCCATGGGCATGTTTGTAATGTTTATTAATGGATTATGTTATCTAATGTGATAACCCCTTTATACTATCACCATGTACTTGCTATGGTTGTTTGTTGAGAACTTATTGCATGTATAAAGCTTTGGGTCAAAGTGCTCAATGATGGAACATAATCAAATGTTGGATCGAGGTAGGCCTCTTTCTTATCTTGCACATTAGTTTATATAGCATACAATGGAATTGAGTTGATTTCTGCAGTCATACTTATCTGTTGTGGTTTACCCTTGGCCATAGAGAGTTTTTCCCTCGTAACATAATTGGCAACTCCACTGGGGAGAGATCTTCCTTCTAAGGGTTGAAGTATTTTTTCTTCTTGCATTGCTCTTTTTCCTATGTGTTTCTTGTTGTATCACTGCTTGACAGATTCTGTTCACTTTGATTCTGATTTTTAAGCCTTTTTTCCCTTGCCTAGCCTTGTTTTAAAGCCTGTACGCTCCTTTTTCTTTGATAGTCGTGTATACATGCACACTACCTCACTGCAAGCTGCATATATACACACTGTTCTCCTGAATAGTGGTGTATACCACTTTCCCTTGCTTGTTTGCTTGGTTTAGTGACTGCTGGGTGGGATTTGATGTTTGCTGAGCCTTCTTAGGTCTCTGTAGTGCCTGTTGAGCTTCTCTGGGTTGACATGAAACCTATTGGGAGTTGAATTTATGGGCTTAATCTTTCTCATTGTTTTTTTTGATCTTTTGATTTGTCCTTGAACCCTGGGCTGTTTGCTCGGCTGCTTGGTATTCTGCTTGAGTTATTTCGTTTATCCATAGTATAATTTATATATCAGGTTGCTTTTCAGTCCATGCATTTTCTCTTTAATATATTGAAAATACAAAAAAATAGGCATTTTTCATTGGTTAGCATTTTTTGTCTTTGAACCTTTATAATTAGCTTAGTGCATTTAATGAAAGATTGCATTTTACTTCTAAATTGCAGAGTTGAAATTGAAAATTGCACTGTTTTTATTATCATATCATTCATTGAAAAATTAAAGATAGAATTTACATTATATTTATATTTATCTTCTTGCAGAGTCATAACATGATGAGTCTCACTTCCATACCCTTTTGAGTAATCATGGCGAATAAAATTTACGCTTTAAACTAAAATTGATTAGTCATGATTGTATTTTTAGGGTGCACAAACTAGTCTAGGATTTAGTGCCTTGGAATAGGATTTTGTGAGTAAACTTCTCCAAGGCAATTAAATCAACATTTGTGTCTGAGATAGGGAGTTGAGAAGTCCATTGTATAATTGGTAATATCAAGAGGCTTCGCTCACACCAGAGTTAATCACGAGGTCGCGCGAAGTTAGTTGAAGGGATAACCCTTGGATACTCACCTAGTGTCAGAGATATTTTTGTGGATTTATTCGTATTTGGGGATCTTGCTAGTACCCATACCTCTGTGAGAGGCGGTTCTTTCAAGGTTTCAGGCTTTGCTACCCTACCCATACGATGATCTGGACTTACAACTGCTCGCCTGTGCATCGGTTATACAGTGGTTTAATAGTTGCTTGACTTAGGTATCTCGTAGGTTACTTGCAGGGGTTATTCTGCTTGTACCCTAGGTCAGATAGGGGTCGGACAACACACAACCTTTATGGAAGATTACCTCTCTGGGGGGAATCTAACCAACTGGGTTTTAATCCCACGAGGGCCCCTATAACTGATTCTGTTATTGCCAAACTTTAGTGGGGAGTCTCAAGTCCCTCTTGGACGAGGCATACCTTCTTTAGTGAGGGAGGCCACTCAACCACTTATCTCGTTTGCATGCATATTGGTCGTTTGAATTTTGGTATGCTCTTTGATTACTAGTTAGCCTTAAGAGTTTATACTGAGTTCTCTTTATCATGGATAGTGGGGTTCCTTTGGCCCCCTCATTTACTACTACCCCCCCATGCCGTTCATGGGGGAAAATCCGTCCGTTTTTTTATAATGGTATGCAAAATTATGGTACTCAGTCAATGCCTTGGGTCTTTGATCATTTTTCTCATGGTATGTCTGATATGTCCTCACACTTTCCATCCTTTGTCTTGCCTCCTTATGCGAGTACAAGTTTTGGGTCTAGGGGCATGATGCCTCCTTCTTATCCCTCTTCGTTTGGTGGGAGTCATATCCTTCAAACACCTCTTACAGTAGGAGGTTGGAATATTCCTTCCTACGAATCCACTATGCTAGAAGTAAGTGCCCAACTATGCAATCATTCTACTTATTACACTCCGTCCACTTATCCTTCTTCCGCCATGTCAGTTCCTACAAGCACTTTTACCATGGCTGACCTTCATCTATCCTCTGGTGTTTCATCCAGGGGAAGTTATTTTTGTAGTATGGGCAACCCCCTTCACGAAGTTCCTTCATCTGGGGGCAACATATATCCTCACATGAGTAGCCCTTGTCATGATTCTTTCTCTTTGCAAGCAGCTTCATCAGTGTCGATGCCCCTACAACCCTCTATGAATCAGTATGGAGGAGGATACTATCTTGCTGGACGGGGACAGGGTGTAATTCCACAATTTGCCACCGCCACAAGTCTAGTCACTACGTGTCATACTGGTGTTATATCACCAACCTCTTCTAGCCATCTTGGAGATTGGTCAACAACCTCTGTGAGTCATGTTGAAGACCTATAACCAGCCATTGCAAGTCATGCTGGGGGCACAAGTCCAGTCACTGCGTGTCATACTGGCGTTATATCACCAACCTCTTCTAGCCATGTTGGAGATTGGTCGACAACCTCTGCGAGTCATGTTGAAGACCTGCAACCAGCCGCTGCAAGTCATGCTGGGGGCACAAGTCCAGTCACTGTGTATCGTACTGGCATTATATCACCAACCTCTGCTAGTCATGTTGGAGATTGGTTGACAACCTCTGCGAGTCATGTTGAAAACCTGCAACCAGCCACTGCAAGTCATGTTGGGGGCACATATCTGGTCACTGCTAGTCACACTACAAATCCATCACCAACCTCTGCTAGTCATGTTGGATATTTTCTACTAGCCTCTGCAAGTCATGCTAGGAGCATGTCACCAACCACTGCAAGTCATGCTGGGGAATTCATAGGATTGAGAAGCCTAGACGTCTCCGACGTAAGCCTAGATTCCTTTGCAGGACTTGTGAAGGAAGTCACCTTACTCATTTGTGTCCTGTTACTGCTGGGATACCAAAAACACGGGGCTCACCTAAGGGCCCTTCGGGTTCTGAGGCATATATAGTTTCACAACACTCTGTTCCTTCTTTAGTGGATACAATAGTCACGCCGATGCAATCTTCGACTGACACCCCTTTTCCTTTAGGGATTGATGTGTCCTTTGACCTTGTTGTCTCACATCCCGTTCAACCTATGGTCATGTTGATGCAATCTTCGACCGACACCTCTCCTATGTTTGGGGGTGATGCGTCTATTGACCTTGTTGTCTCGCATCTTGTTCAACCAACGGTCGTGTCGATGTAATCTTCGACCGACAACACTCCTTTTTTTTGGGGTGATGCACCTATTGACCTTGTTATCTCGCATTATATTCAACCAATGGTTGAGGAAGTAGTCATATCGATGCAATATTTGATTGACCCCACTCTTCTCTTAGAGAGTGACAAGTCTAAGGAAGCAGTCGTGCCAATGCAATTTTTGGTCGATCCCACTCTTCTGGTTTTGGTTCTATACCTTCTATGCCATGTCCTTAGAATTTATATTACTTCACCTTCTAAGCAAGAGAGAGTTTTACTCTTCTCGATTTCTCTCCCTCCGAGTCTTGACGAGGTTCCCTTTGATTGGGATGGTCTTGTGGGGTATCCAATGCCTTTGCCTATGTCTTTTCTAGGAAGATACATTATCCGATATAACATGGAGATGATAATCTCCATTAGCACTTTTCCCTCTTTGACTTGGAGAGCTTCGGGCCTTCCCAAGCTTGTGTCGGTTCTTCATAAGATACTGACATTCCATAGAAGGTCCACACGGGAGCCTTGGCCTCCCTCGTGGCTTGCCGCCTAGAATCTTCTTAACGAGTCCGCGTTAAGCTCTTTTCTGACTCGTTCAAAAAATGAAAATATTGCCAAGTGGTTTGTCCCTTTCACACTTGTTAAATTGGATTTGAAAGGTCACGAGTCTTAGTTAAGCTCTTTTCTGACTCGGTACAAAAAATAGAAAATACATTCGAGTGAACTTGTCTTTTTCACACTCATAAATTGGATTTGAAAAGACATCTATTTGGCACAAGTTTACCCCTTTTTCACACCAAGTAGACTAGAAGACATAAAAAAGGATATTTTTTGGCATTAAGTTGTGATTGCATCTCATGCCCTCGCTTGCAGTATTGAGCCTTTATCCGGTTCTCGCTTTGCGTTATAAACCATTGCCTAAGCAATTTTTACATCCTCAACCAAGTAGAGCATTGTTTATATCCTTCACAGTTTGACACCCTATACCGTGGAGGGAACATCACCCGGAGTGTCCATCTCCCGCATGCATTTACTTTCATTAAGCATAGGTGATTTCCAGCTAGAACTAGTTTTTCTTACTTGCGACACTCGTTTCCTCCTCTATATCATAGCATTCATTTGTTATGAAAAAACAAAAAAAGACGGGCGGGAAGGGAGTACTATATTATAATTGGAAGTAGTCGTGTTGCCTTTGAATAGAGCACAAAATTATTGAGTCCTTGTGTCATCATAATTTTGGGGTTTAGCATGGCCTTAGGAAGCTGATCTCATTACAGAGTTTTCTCTACCGACTGGTTACTCTTCCAGTCCTTATAGAGAACGTTATTGATGCCTCCTACATCTAATAGTCACATCATTGAGTCTATGCTGCCGGAGTCCACCATATGTCTCATGCTCTTGTTCAAAGGAAGTCTATCAACCCGTGTCAGCCACTCCTCATAAATATTGACTTTGCATGTCGGCCATCCCCTCAGTTTGTCTCATAATCACATGATACTATGGTCTTATCATGCATCCTGGCCCTACTTGCATCATCGGTAGGTTACCTTGAACCCAACAATCGACATTTCACCATTGGCCGCTGACTGGGTGGTTTCCATTGTGTTCGATGACAAGACATCTATTCACACTTTGGGATTCGTGTAGTGTCTTGGATGCCATTAGCCTTATTGGTGGTTTCCTCACCTTTGTCAACAATTTTCATCATTGGCTGCTATTCAGAGGGTATTTTTTGTATACTGTTTGCATTTGGTACACATGAAAGATGCACAGGGTTGTTGGTTCATGAACATGTTCTTCGTCCGATCTCCACCAAATCATGAAGCTCCTGCTTTGTTCCTTGTGCTGACTAATGAGAGATGCCTTAATGCTATCCTTTCAAAGGGTCTCTTTCCATCGACTTCAACTCATTTATTCTGGATATGAGACCTAGAGTTTTATGAGTACCTTGAATCTTGCAGTCATTGGTGGCATGCTCTCTCGCCATTGACAGATGGGAATACATCAATATCTCCTGATCAATGGATTTCTCAAGTGTTCGACACTAACTCCTTTATTCACACTTGTAGGAATGTACTCAGTGACTTGATACCTACTTTCATTATTGGTAGGCTATCTCGCATTTGTTAACGATATACCTCAATGACTGGTAATCAAACAATGTCTCATTATGTTCGACCTCAACTCCTTTATTCACATGATGTAGATTTGCACCCTTAGCGGATAATGTAGAAGACTTGAAGACATAACTACGTGGCCACAAATTTCTTGAGATGTTGCTTCCTTTTCATTGGACCAACACCTATTTGACTTCAGTAATCATGGGAGATCAAACTGCACTCCATGGTATACATATATCTTCAGATTGATTTTGATACTGGTTTCACTGGGCGTTGTTCGTGACTATGGAAACTTTTGGCATATAACCGCATTTGTATTTTCCTATTCATGGCCATAGACACTTATTTGGTATATTTTCCACATGGATCTGCATTGTATTCTTGGCATCCATGTATGCAAAGTTAGTACAGAATGTAATGAGCAATCGAGTTCGTCCAGCTGGTTCTCTACCACTCCACTTCTGGGTTATTTATAATGTATTTCGGCCATCGCAGATACTCCTCTGATCTCACACATTAGGGGGCATCTGTTATAACAATATTTTCCCCACCATTTCTATCTTGCACAAAGGGGATTTTTCCATTTCCCTATGTAGACTTGTCATCCCTTTTTGATGAATCCATAGCTAAAAATACACATTTTCCCACATATACACGCCCTATCTTCTATACATCATTCGTATACGTAGGCTTCTCCACTAAATCCTGCATACATCCGGATTTGTGCTAGAAAATACAAAATGGAGTTGGGTTTCCATGTCACGACAAGAGATCTCTGATCCTTGGCCTTCCACATATTGGAAATGTTCTGACTCGACCCTTCAGTTGCATTTTGAAAACTATAAAAGCAAAATTCCAATCTATGGAAAAGGAGGAGAAAACATTCAACTTTGAGAGCAAAGTTACTCTAGAGAAATTACTTCATATTGAGTCTGCATCCCTTTGTCCCTCAAGTCTGAACACAGTGTTCATCCCCCAAGCTCTTTCCCTATTGTTGAGAGAACCTTATTGTATCTCTCCTATGAGCTTGCCTTTGGTGGAGGATTGAAGTGGTGGAGGCCCAGTTGGAAGGAACTTGGTTCCTTGGTTTCGAACCATGCCGACATGGAAGTCTGTAATGTTGTCACTTTTGCTGATCAATTATTAATAAAAATACTCCTTTCCCGTCCTATTGGTATCGTGCAAATATATGATTATTATCCATGGGCATGTTTGTAATGTTTATTAATGGATTATGTTATCTAATGTGCTAACCCCTTTATACTATTACCATGTACTTGCTATGCTTGTTTGTTGAGAACTTATTGCAGGTATAAAGCTTTGGGTCGAAGTGATCAACAATGGAACATCATTGAACATTGGATCAAGGTAGGCCTCTTTCTTATCTTGCACATTAGTTTATATAGCATACAATGGAATTGAGTTGATTTCTGTAGTCATACCTGTCTATTGTGGTTTACCCTTGGCCATAGAGAGTTTTTCCCGCGTAACAGTTACTGCGCCTATTTTGGTTTTCCCAGATTGGAGCAAGGAATTTCATGTGCATGTCGATGCATCTTCTATTGCAGTTGAAGCCTTCAATAAGATCTTGGAGACAACACTGACGAAGATTTGCAGTGTGAACAGGGATGAATGGTATTTGAGAGTACCAGTAGTGCTATGGGCCTACAAAACTACTTGCAAGAAGCTAACAATGCAGACTCCCTTTAACTTGGTTTATGGCCTAGAAGCAGTTGTCCCTATGGAATATTTGGTTCCTAGTCTCAAAATTGAAACATTCATAGATATGGATGACATTGGCGCTGTTCAAGAAAGGCTTGAACATTTGGTAGAACTAGAAGAAGATTGATTTATTGCAGGATTCCATCAGCAGGTACAAAAGGAACGAGAAAAGGCCTATCATGATAGGCACATCAAGAAGAAATATTTCAAGCAAGGAGATCTGGTATTGGTATATGACAACAAGTTCACGAAGCATCCAGGCAAGTTCAAGACACATTATCTTGGGCCATATGAGGTTGCTTACATTATAGAAGGAGGAACCGCGTAGTTGAAAACTTTAAATGGAGAATGGAAGGAAGGTATGGTGAATGTGAGCCAGTTGAAATTGTACTATGACAACCAGTTGCCTCGCAACTCCCAGTAGAAGCATGAGAAAAAGGGTCCAGGTACCAGGTGCAGTTGAAACTGGGTACCAGACACAGAAAAGATAGTCTACACAAGGAAAGAAGGGTGGGACGGAGAAAAAATCACAGGCTGCCCCGCGTAGTCCAAAGACGAAGAAAAACAGAAGGTTTAGACCTGAAGTGCCTCGGGATGAGTCACATGTGAGTGTTGGGGGCCTTTTTTCCCTTGGTTATGGAAGGTTGCAAAGATTAAGGAAAGAAGTGTGAAGTGGGAACTGCGCGAAAGACAAGTTGACTGAGATTGGGTCGAAGTGACCAAAAGAGCAGAAAAAATAGAGTGAAGTAAGAGAAAGCAAGCCGCTGGATGGGGAGAGCGAGGAAGACAGAT
>SNQJ01S0116686.1:7992-26508 GCA_010110895.2 Picea sitchensis | reverse complement strand
TATAAACTAATGTGCAAGATAAGAAAGAGGCCTACCTCGATCCAATGTTCGATGATGTTCCACCGTTGATCACTTTGACCCAAAGCTTTATACCTGCAATAAGTTCTCAACAAACAATCATAGCAAGTACATGGTGATAGTATAAATGGGTTAGCACATTAGATAACATAATCCATTGATAAACATTACAAACATGCCCATGGATAATAATCATATATTTGTATGATACCAATAGGACGGGAAAGGAGTATTTTTATTAATAATTGATCAGCAAAAGTGACAACATTACAAACTTCCATGTCGGCATGGTTTGAAACCAAGGAACCAAGTTCCTTCCAACTGGGCCTCCACCAAAGGCAAGTTCATAGGAGAGAGACAATAAGGTTCTCTCAACAATAGGGAAAGAGCTTGGGGGCTGAACACTATGTTCAGACTTGAGGGACAAAGGGATGCGGACTCAATATGAAGTAATTTCTCTAGAGTAACTTTGCTCTCAAAGTTGAATGTTTTCTCCTCATTTTCCATAGCTCGGAATTGTGCTTTTATAGTCTTCAAAATGCAACTGAAGGGCCGAGTCGGAACGTTTCCAATATGTGGAAGGCCAAGGGTCAGAGATCTATTGTCGTGACATGGAAACCCAACTCCATTTTGTATTTTCTAGCACAAATCCCGATGTATGTGGGATTTAGTGGAGAAGCCTACATACACAAATGATGTATAGCAGATAGGGCGTGTATATGTGGAAAAATGTGTATTTTTAGCTATGGATTCATCAAAAAGGGATGACAAGTCTACATAGGGAAATGGAAAAATCCCCTTTGTGCAAGATAGAAATGGTGGGGAAAATATTGCTATAACAGATGCCCCCTAATGTGTGAGATCAGAGGAGTATCTGTGATGGCCGAAATACATTATAAATAACCCAGAAGTGGAGTGGTAGAGAACCAGCTGGACAAACTCGATTGCTCATTACATTCTGTACTAAATTTGCATACATGGATGCCAAGAATACAATGCAGATCCATGTGGAAAATATACCAAATAAGTGTCTATGGCCATGAATAGGAAAATACAAATGCGGTTATATGCCAAAAGTTGTCATAGTCACAAACAACGCCCAGTGAAACCAGTATCAAAATCAATCTGAAGATATCTGTATACCATGGAGTGTAGTTTGATCTCCCATGATTACTGAAGTCAAATAGGTGTTGGTCCAATGAAAAGGAAGCAATATCTCAGGAAATTTGTGGCCACGTAGTTATGTCTTCAAGTCTTCTACATTATCCGCCAAGGGTGCAAGTCTACATCATGTGAATAAAGGAGTTGAGGTTGAACATAATGAGACATTGTTTGATTACCGGTCATTGAGGTATACCGTTAACAAATGTGAGACAGCCTACCAATAATGAAAGTAGGTATCAAGTCACCGAGTACATTCCTACAAGTGTGAATAAAGGAGTCAGTGTCGAACACTTGAGAAATCCATTGATCAGGAGATATTGATGTATTCCCATCTGTCAATGGCAAGAGAGCATGCCACTAATGACTGCAAGCTTCAAGGTACTCATAAAACTCTAGGTCTCATATCCAGAATAAATGAGATGAAGTCAATGGAAAGATACCCATTGAAAGGAGAGCATTAAGGCATCTCTCATTAGTAAGCACGAGGAACAAAGCAGGAGCTTCATGATTTGGTGGAGATCGGACGAAGAACATGTTCATGAACCAAAAACCCTATGCGTCTTTCGTGTGTACCAAATGCAAACGGTATACAAAAAAGACCCTCTGAATAGAAGCCAATGATGAAAACTGCTGACAAAGGCGAGGAAACCACCAATAAGGCTAATGGCATCCAAGACACTGCACGAATCCCAAAGTGTGAATAGGTGTCTTGTCGTCGAACACAATGGAAACCACCCAGTCAGCAACCAATGGTGAAATGTCGATTGTTGGGTTCAAGGTAACCTACCAATGATGCAAGTAGGGCCAGGATGCATGATAAGACCATAGTATCATGTGATTATGAGACAAACTGAGGGTATGGCCGACATGCAAAGTCAAGATTTCTGAGGAGTGGCTGACACAGGTTGATAGACTTCCTTTGAACAAGATCATGAGACATATGGTGGACTTCGGCAGCATAGACTCAATGATGTGACTATTAGATGCAGGAGGCATCAATAACGTTCTCTATAGGGACTGGAAGAGTAACCAGACGGTAGAGAAAACTCTGTAATGAGATCATCTTCCTAAGGCCATGCTAAACCCCAAAATTATGATGACACGAGGACTCAATAATTTTGTGCTCTATTCAAAGGCGACACGATTGCTTCCAATTATAATATAGCACTCCCTTCCCGCCCATATTTTTTTGTTTTTTCATAACAAATGAATGCTATGATATAGAGGAGGAAACGAGTGTCGCAAGTAAGAAAAACTAGTTCTAGCAGTGGAAGTACCTATGCTTAATGCAAGTAAATGCATGCAGGAGATGGACACTCGGGGTGATGTTCCCTCCACGGTATAGGGTGTCAAACTATGAAGGATATAAACAATGCTCTGCTTGGTTGAGGATGTAAAAATTGCTTAGGCAGCGGTTTATGACACAAAGCGAGAACCGGCTAAAGGCTCAATACTGCAAGCGAGGGAATGAGATCCAATCACAACTTAACGCCAAAAAATATCCTTTTTTATGTCTTCTAGTCTACTTGGTGTGAAAAAGAGGTAAACTTGTGCCAAATAGATGTCTTTTCAAATCCAATTTATGAGTGTGAAAAAGACAAGTTCACTCGAATGTATTTTCTATTTTTTGTACCAAGTCGAAAAAGAGCTTAACTAAGACTCACGACCTTTCAAATCCAATTTAACGAGTGTGAAAGGGACAAACCACTCGGCAAAATTTTCATTTTTTGAATGAGTCAGAAAAGAGCTTAACTCGGACTCATTAAGAAGATTCTAGGCAGCAAGCCACGGGGGAGGCCAAGGCTCCCGTGCAGACCTTCTATGGAATGTCAGTATCTTACGAAGAACCGACACAAGCTTGGGAAGGCTTGAAGCTCTCCAAGTCAAAGAGGGATAAGTGCTAATGGAGGTTATCATCTCCATGTTATATTGGATAATGTATCTTCCTAGAAAAGACATAGGCAAAGGCATTGGATACCCCACAAGACCATCCCAATCAAAGGGAACCTCATCAAGACTCGGAGGGAGAGAAATCGGGAAGAGTAAAACTCTCTCTTTCTCAGAAGGTGAAGTAATATAAATGCTAAGGACATGGCATAGAAGGTATAGAACCAGAACCAGAAGAGCGGGATCGACCAAAAATTACACTGGCATGACCGCTTCCTTAGACTTGTCACTCTCTAAGAGAAGAGTGGGGTCGATCAAATATTGCATCGATATGACCACTTCCTCAACCATTGGTTGAATAGGATGCGAGATAACATGGTCAAGAGGTGCATCACCCCAAAAAATAGGAGTGTTGTCAGTCGAAGATTACATCGACACGACCGTTGGTTGAACAAGATGCGAGACAACAAGGTCAATAGACACATCACCCCCAAACATAGGAGAGGTGTTGGTCGAATATTGCATCAACAAGACCATAGGTTGAATGGGATGTGAGACAACAAGGTCAAAGGACGCATCAATCCCTAAAGGAAAAGGGGTGTTAGCCGAAGATTGCATCGGCGTGACTATTGTATCCACTAAAGAAGGAACAGAGTGTTGCGAAACTATAGGTGCCTCAGAACCCGAAGGGCCCTTAGGTGAGCCCCGTGTTTCTGGTATCCCAACAGTAACAGGACACAAACGAGTAAGGTGACTTCCTTCACAAGTCCTGCAAAGGAATCTAGGCTTACGTCTGAGACGTCTAGGCTTCTCAATCCTATGAATTCCCCCAGCATGACTTGCAGTGGTTGGTGACATGCTCCTAGAATGAATTGAAGAGACTAGTAGAAAATATCCAACATGACTAGCAGAGGTTGGTGATGGATTTGCAGTGTGACTAGCAGTGACCAGACATGTGCCCCCAGCATGACTTGCAGCGGCTGGTTGCAGGTTTTCAACATGACTCGCAGAGGTTGTCAACCAATCTCCAACATGACTAGCAAAGGTTGGTGATATAATGCCAATACGATACACAGTGACTGGACTTGTGCCCCCAGCATGACTTGCAGCGGGTGGTTGTAGGTCTTCAACATGACTCGCAGAGGTTGTCGACCAATCTCCAACATGGCTAGAATAGGTTGGTGATATAACACTAGTATGACACGTAGTGACTGGACTTGTTCCCCCAGCATGACTTGCAGCGGTTGGTTACAGGTCTTCAGCATGACTCGTAGAGGTTGTTGACCAATCTCCAAGATGGCTAGAAGAGGTTGGTCATGATATAACGCGAGTATGACAAGTAGTGACTAGACTTGTGGCGGTGGCGAATTGCAAAATTACACCCTATCCCCGTCCAGCAAGATAGTATCCTCCTCCATACTGATTCATAGAGGGTTGTAGGGGCATCGACACTGATGAAGCTACTTGCGAAGAGAAAGCATCATGAATGGGGGTACTCATGTGAGGATATATGTTGCCCCCAGATGAAGGAACTTCGTGAAGGGGGTTGCCCATACTACAAAAATAACTTCCCCTCGATGAAACACTAGAGGACAGATGGAGGTCAGCCATGGTAAAAGTGTTTGTAGGAACTGACATGGCGGAAGAAGGATAAGTGGATGGAGTGTAATAAATAGAATGATTGCATAGTTGGGCACTTACTTCTAGCATAGTGGATTCATAGGAAGGAATATTCCAACCTCCTACCGTAAGAGGTGTTTGAAGGATATGACTCCCACCAAACGGAGAGGGATAAGAAGGAGGCATCATGCCCCCAGACCCAAAACTTGTACTCGCATAAGGAGGCGAGACAGAGGATGGAAAGTGCGAGGACATATCCGACATACCATGACAAAAATGATCAGAGACCCAAGGCATTGACTGAGTACCATAATTTTGCATACCATTATAAAAAACAGACGTATTTTTCCCCATGAACGGCATGGGGGGGGTAGCAGTAAATGAGGGTGCCAAAGGAACCCCACTATCCATGATAAAGAGAACTCAGTATAAACTCTTAAGGCTAACTAGTAATCAAAGAGCATACCAAAATTCAAACAGCCAATATGCATGCAAACAAGCTAAGTGGTTGTGTGGCCTCCCTCGCTAAAGAAGGTATGCCTCGTCCAAGAGGGACTTGAGACTCCCCACTAAAGTTTGGCAGTAACAGAATCAGTTATAGGGGCCCTCGTGGGATTAACAACCAGTTGGTTAGATTCCCCCCAAAGAGGTAATCCTCCATAAAGGTTGTGTGTTGTCCAATCCCTATCTGACCTAGGGTACAAGTAGAATAACCCCTGCAAGTAACCTACGAGATACCTAAGTCAAGCAACTAATAAAACACTGTATAACCGATGCACATGTGAGCAGTTGTAAGTCTGGATCATTGTATGGGCAGGGTAGCAAAGCCTGAAACCTTGAAAGAACCGCCTCTCACAGAGGTATGGGTACTAGCAAGATCCCCAAATACGAATAAATCCACAAAAATATCTCTGACATTAGGTGAGTATCCAAGGGTTATCCCTTCAACTAACTTCGTGCAACCTCGTGATTAACTCCGGTGTGAGCGAAGCCTCTTGATATTACCAATTATACAATGGAATTCTCAACTCCCTGTCTCAGACACAAATGTTGATTTAATTTCCTTGGAGAAGTTTACTCACAAAATCCTATTTCCAAGGCACTAAATCCTAGACTAGTTTGTGCACCCTAAAAATACAATCATGACTAATCAATTTTAGTTTAAAGCATAATTTTTATTGGCCATGATTACTCAAAAGGGTATGGAAGTGAGACTCATGATGTTATGACTCTGCAAGAAGATAAATATGAATATAATGCAAATTCTATCTTTAATTTTTCAATGAATGATATGCTAATAAAAATAGTGCAATTTTCAATTTCAACTCTGCAATTTAGAAGTAAAATGCAATCTTTCGTTAAATGCACTAAGCTAATTATAAAGGTTCAAAGACAAAAAAATGCTAACCAATGAAAAATGCCTATTTTTTTGTATTTTCAATATATTAAAGAGAAAATGCATGGACTGAAAAGCAACCTGATATATAAATTATACTATGGATAAACGAAATAACACAAGCAGAATACCAAGCAGCCGAGCAAACAGCCCAGGGTTCAAGGACAAATCAAAAGATCAAAAAAAACAATGAGAAAGACTAAGCCCATAAATTCAACTCCCAATAGGTTTCCTGTCAACCCAGAGAAGCTCAACAGACACTACAGAGACCTAAGAAGGCTCAGCAAACATCAAATCCCACCCAGCAGTCACTAAACCAAGCAAACAAGCAAGGGAAAGTGGTATACACCACTATTCAGGAGAACAGTGTGTATATACGCAGCTTGCAGTGAGGCAGTATGCATGTATACGTGACTATCAAAGAAAAAGGAGCATACAGGCTTTAAAACAAGGCTAGGCAAGGGAAAAAAAGGCTAAAAAAGCAAAATCAGAGTGAACAGAATCTGTCAAGCAGTGATACGACAAGAAACACATAGGAAAAAGAGAAATGCAAGAAGAAAAAATACTTCAACCCTTAGAAGGAAGATCTCTCCCCAGTGGACTTTCCAATTCTGTTACAAGGGAAAAACTCTCTATGGCCAAGGGTAAACCACAACAGATAGGTATGACTGCAAAAATCAACTCAATTCCATTGTATGCTATATAAACTAATGTGCAAGATAAGAAAGAGGCCTACCTCGATCCAACGTTTGATTATGTTCCATCGTTGAGCACTTCGACCCAAAGCTTTATACCTGCAATAAGTTCTCAACAAACAAGCATAGCAAGTACATGGTGATAGTATAAAGGGGTTATCACATTAGATAACATAATCCATTAATAAACATTACAAACATGCCCATGGATAATAATCATATATTTGCACGATACCAATGGGACAGGAAAGGATTATTTCTATTAATAATTGATCAGGAGAAGTGACAACATTACAGACTTCTGTGTCGGCACGGTTCGAAACCAAGGAACCAAGTTCCTTCCAACTGGGCCTCCACCAAAGGCAAGCTCATAGGAGAGAGACAATGAGGTTCTCTCAACAATAAGAAAAGAGCTTGGGGGTTGAACACTATGTTCAGACTTGAGAGACAAAGGGATGTAGACTCAATATGAAGTAATTTCTCCGGAGTAACTTTACTCTCAAAGTTGAATGTTTTCTCCTCCTTTTCCATAGCTCGGAATTGTGCTTTTATAGTCTTCAAAATGCAACTGAAGGGATAATTCGGAACATTTCCAGTATGTGGAAGGCAAAGGATCAGAGATCTCTTGTCGTGACATGGAAACCTGACTCCATTTTGTATTTTCTAGCACAAATCCCGATGTATGCAGGTTGTAGTGGAGCAGCCTGCGTATACGCATGTTCTATAGAAGATAGGGCACGTATATGTGGGAAAATGTGTATTTTTGGCTCTCGATTCATCAAAAATGGATGACAAGTCTACATAGGTAAATATAAAAAGGCCCTATGTGCAAGATATCAATGGTGGGGCAAATCTTGCTATAACATTAAAGATTTTTTGTTTCAGTGTGTCGAAGCTCTACTGACATTCTTCTGTCCATTGAAACTGACAATATTTCTTTAGAAGCTTCTCCATAGGTGTTGTAATATGTGCATATCCCTTAATGAAATTTTTGTAGTATCCAGTATGTCCCAGCACAGTGTGCAGTTGTCTAACTGAAGTAGGAGCGGGTAGATAAACAATAATGGAAATCTTGGACGAATCTACCAGCAACCCCTGCTTACACACAATATGGTCCATCGGCACTCCAAATGGCGAAAAGAAGATTCACTTCTTCAAATTTAGGGAAATCTGACATTGCCTGCACTTATCCAACATTAGTCTTAAACATTCAATATGATTGTGTAATAAGCTAAAAACAGTCCAATCATCAGCGTAGCCTTCCAAAAATTTATGTAAAAAATCCTTGATTTCTTTGACCACCACCCTGGAAAAGATGGTTGGTGCATTCTTCAATCCAAAAGGCATCACTATATACTGGTAGGAACCCCATTCTATTTCAAATGTGGTCTTATGGGGATCTTCCTTGGCAATCGTGAACTGGTGATAACCTGAAAATCCATCTGTAAAGGAATATACCTCATGTCCTCCTACATTATCTAACACTTCGTCTGTAAACGGTGTAGGGAATGGGTCATGCAAATAGGCATCATTCATCTTCCTGAGGTCTACACAGATCCTGATCTCTCTTGTCTTCTTATATTGTACCACCATAGGACTAATCCACTCTGACTCTTCAATAGGTTTTATGATTCTTGCTTCCAGCATTTTGTCTAATTCAATATTCACTTGCTCCTTATATTTGGGATTCAATCTGTAGGGTCTCTGCTTGACTGGACTTGCATCTAGTTTCAAGGGGATCTTCATCTCTCCCATGGGCCCTTTTATGACCTTCATATCAGTGAACTTGGTTGGGAACAAGTCCTTATATTCATGCAATAATTATGTGATATTATTGATAGTGGCATTATCCCAGTAATCCCCAACATTATCAATCTTAGGTGCTTGCTTTGTTCCAATATTAACTTTCTTGATTTTGATGTGTCCAATAAAAGGTAGTTCGACTCCTGGTCCTTCTACATCTCTCTGTCCTTCTGTTTCTACGATGTTCACATTCCTAGGATCATCTTCTTCTTCGACATTGATATTGTAACATCCTTGCAGTTTTTGAAGAGGTTCAATCCATTCATCCTCTTCTTGCTTCAAAGGGAGGCTAGGTGCCTCCTCAAAGACTTTCTGTGTGACAACTTGTATAGCTTGATCTACTGAAGGGTACTGGATTTCAAATGAAAATGTAGCTATAAAGTTCTGAGTCATACCATACCAATCTGAAGTGATGAGGCACAGTTCTGCTTGAAGATACCAATTGATAGGCATTGTGTCTAGAGTATTGATGAATTTATGAAACCATTGTTCTTGAAGAATGTTGTGCTAGGCCTCCTCACACCCTCGCACATGGTCCTTCGGATAGGTTTGACCTGTGTATCGAACTTCAC
The DNA here is from genome assembly GCA_010110895.2 of Picea sitchensis. Lineage (NCBI taxonomy): Eukaryota > Viridiplantae > Streptophyta > Pinopsida > Pinales > Pinaceae > Picea > Picea sitchensis. Next base: position 17,353 of record SNQJ01S0116686.1, on the reverse strand, counting down.
ATCTTTCTATCTATTCTGAAAAGCGCGTTGTCTTCAGAGTGTGACATTTCATCCAGTCTGCGATGTTCTTTTTATGTGTCCCCCACCATCTTGTTGGAGTAGCTTTCAAAGCCTCATCCAGTGCCAACAATATTTGTTGTACTGGTACAACTTCTTCAAATTTCAGTAAGAACATTTCTAATTGATTTAAACCATCAAACGTGGGCAAGTTACTTCCTTCTGTTCCAATCCAGCAAACTTCCTTGGTCAATCTGACACATCTCCACGAAGAAACTTCATACATTTTGTTCTGCCAGTTCTCCAGTGCTTCTTCTGAGTCTAATGAACATGTGTTGTCACTTCGCCAGCACAAATTTCAATCTGTTGTAGGGTTAATGTAATCATGTTGTCTTGCTGTCAATTTATATATATTCTCTAGCTCATATGCGTGGTCTTCTTCTCTTATGGGTTCTGTGTATCTTCGACCTTCATCGAGATCTAGAGGTGCAATGACCCTAAGGCCATCACCTTCAAAGGTTATTCTTATTTTCTTTAAGTCAACTACAGTGGAATTGTTGAAAGCCCAATCAATTCCTAACATCGCAGGATAAGGACAGTTATCATCAACTATCTCAATCACCTCGAAGTCCACAAATGTTCTTACCTCGTCGATGTCCACAAGCACATGTTTCAGCCTACCAAAGGGGCTTACTGCATGTTTATTAGCCATCCTAAGCCTGATAGGGGAATAGATCAACTTCGGTTTACCCATCAGTGCCCAGGTCTGCTTCATCATAACATTGACCTCCAACCCTAAGTCGAGGACCACATAATCTATATCATAATCTTCAATTTGAGCATTAAGGTGTAGTTCCTTATTTGTCCTTCTCTTTTTAAATAGTTGATGGACTGTTTTATTCGGTAGAGGGTCTACCCTTCCTATCTCATAATGTCTGATCAAATTTTGTAGTTCTTGTATGGATTTTTAATCCTTAATCAATTTAATGCAAGTACATAAGAATTCCATAAGTCTGATTACCTTTTTCCTTCTCCGGGTGAAGCAGACTGATCAAAGGCCAGGGGCATTCCGCATTCCCTCACTTCTGGTTGTGCCTTTGATGAAGAAGCCTAATCTCTTCCAAACTCTTTTCTTGCCTCTTCAAATGTCTTATTCTCTTTCTTTGGATCAAACTCCTGTGTCTTCTCCCCAGCTCTTATAACTCCTGATTCTTCTGTAATCTTCCCTAGAGTCACCCTGTCTTCTCCTGTAGCAGCGCCTCCTCTAGTGATAAAGGCAACTCTAGGATCCACTCCACAAGGTTCTGCTGAGATTAGTTTTACTTGTTGGTTCCCTCCTCGTCTTTCCTGAAATTTGGCTAACAACACAAGACAATCTTCTATGACATGTTCAAATGAGTTGTAGTAACTACAAGTGGTACAAGGGTTCTGATAGTCCCTTGCCAAGTGACCTGGTTGTGTGCAGTTATAAAAAATGATCTGACCTTGACCTCAACCCATACCTCCTCCTCATCCTCTTCCTTTTAATCCACCATGAGGGTTGAAGTTTCCTCTTCCTAGGGAGTTAAACTACGTAGTATTTCCTTCTTGATGTACTTCACCTTAAATTCTATATATGTCTCTTGATCTTTCGTGCAAGAGGTCATAAGCCCTACAATATTTCTCATCATGCCCCACAGATTTACAGAATGTGTCGTAAAGTTTGGTAGGTGTCTAGACATATTTTTGCATGTAATAGCATTCTCCGGGGTGATGTCTATTTCTACATACCTCGCACCAAGGTAGAGTACCCTGCTTCAAAGGGCTCAGGGCTCCTGAAGCCAAGTACTCATGGAATAGAGGACAGTGCTCCTTATCATGACCTTCTTGTTTTCATCTGATACACCAAATATCTTCTCTTTTATCTTTTCCCTTATCATTTTTCATATCTTCGACCTATAGTGATAAGCTAGTTAGCTGACTCAAAATTTGAATCATACCTGAATTGGACTCTCCCATAGGGGTTGATTCTAGTTTCATAGCGATCTCCAGCGCCTCAACTTGCAAAGCGATCTTCTGTTGCATCAGAGGGACTCTGATGTGTGGTAAGAGGGAAGCAATGAACCATTCTTTATTTTGTTCATCTGGAATCTGAAAACTCAAATGGCATGTCAAGGTCTTAAGCCTCTGATCAAATTCCCAAACAGGTTTAGCTACTTTCTGCTTAATTTCTTTCAAATTTGTGATGGATTGTGACTCCGACTTGGGTTTCTTGAATTCTGAAATCAACACAGTCTTGATCTCGTTCAGTGGTTTTGGTTGGACAACTCCTTGGACGAAATTCATGTACCATCTCAGTGCGCAGTCTCTTATGGTAGTACTAAAATGATCTCTCTTAGCAGCTTCATCGGTGACATTCTTAATACTCCATACATCTTCACATAAGAACCAATGTTGATCAGGATCTTCATATCCATCTCCCCTAAAGGTGGGTAACCTCGTCTCATCTTACATAGATCTTCCTAGGGTTCCTGACTGAGTATGCATTGAACCACTTGTACCAGTGCTCTGAGTTTTCTGATAACTTAGGTTACTCTGGTTACTTAATGTTGTTAAAACAACAGGAGGTGTAACAGTACTTACTTCAACAGTCTGCGCAGTCCCTGAAGTTTCTGACTCTTCTCGGCGAGGTTCTTCAGTCTTCCCTTCTTCTACCCTAGCGGACTCTAAATGTTACTCGTTCAGTAGCTCTTCTTCTTATCCACTGTAAAACCCTTCCTCATGTACTGGTGGTTTGTGATTATGCTTGAACAAGTTCACCGGAGGAACTTCTCTGAAGGTTCTCCCACTTTGCGTGTGTCTGACTTCTTTGTTGTTGTCGCTGTCTGAATTCTTGAACATTAGCTTTTTCAATCTGACCCACTACTATATCTTCAGGATGTTCTTCTCATGCAATAGCATCTTGATCTTCAACTTCAAGAAGTGTAAAAAATTTCTTCTATGTCCCTTAAAGAAATATCTCTCTGCTTGGCTATATGATTCTACTCTATCAATAGAAAACTCAATGATATACCCTTCAATGGTACAATCAACCCAATGATCTACTACTCTTGCCACGACATTATCAACTCTCTTGAACTTCTTGATCAGTGTCGATGTCCAAAACACATGCGTTCTGAGTCTAATCTCAAACTAGGTATCTGCTAATTTGGCTAGCCACTCATATAGCTCCTTATGAATTCCTCCAAACAAAATCTCATGTATATCAGTAAAGATATAACTTCCCAACCAATCCTTTGTGATAAGATTAGGGTTCTTATTCTAAGCATCAGTGAATTCCTTCTCTTGTTCTTCTATCTACTTATGAATCTTTGTCTTCGATGGAAACCACCTTGACATTCCCTCAAGAAGATCCTGGTCCCGACAACGGAACCATTTGTTGGCACATGGGCAGACCCAGGGTTCATTTCTAACAGCGCACCAACAAGCCCTAACTACTGGCCCTTTCAGAAACACCTACAAAGCAGATGCAATCTCACCCGAAGTAGCTATAGGGGGTTGTAGGACACAGACTACAACGAGAGGAATTGCAAAGTGGGTCCAGGGCAACACTCTCACACAGATCTATCTATTCTTTATCTTTCTTAAGCCTACTGCGCAAACTATATCTCAAATCTAACACAATATTGCATTAACAGTATATCAGAGATTAGAAGAACACAACATCAATCACACACAACAACAGGATATACGTGGTTCACCCTCTCCCTAGGGCTACATACACATAATTGCACTTTATAATATATTAGATGAAAGCATACAGTTCTATCCGTACTTAGCTTGCAGATCTCTCTCTTTATTTCTCTTCTCCTCTCTCCACTCCTTGTGCACCCAACTACAGGGTTGATCTTCGCACCTAGCTGAAGATCTTACAATACATACTTCTCTCACCACACAATACTTATCTCTCAGTAATAAAAATAATCACTCATCATAACCTAGTCGAGCCCTTCCTAGGTTCTCTTGACCTTTATTTATACATTACAATAGTTCTCGGACAACCTTAGGTCGAAACCTAGGTGTCAAAACCCTAAATACCAAAACCCTAGGTGTCAAAACCCTAAATACCAAAACCCTAGGTGTCAAAAACCCTAGTTCAACTTGACCCATGTTTTCAAGGCTTTGTCAGCCTGTCTTTCCTTCTTTCTTGGGAGGTGCTCCAAAGCATCTATTGGTGGATTTTTATGCTTTTTGAGTCGTCCACGATCCATCTTCCTTGCTGATCTGTCTTCCTCGCTCTCCACGTCAAGCGGCTTGCTTTCTCTTACTTCGCTCCATCTTTTCTACTCTTTTGGTCACCTCGACCCAATCTCAGTCAACTTGTCTTCTGCGTAGTTCACATTTCACGCTTATTTCCTTAATCTTCGCAACCTTCCATAACCGAGGGCCAACAATGTGCGCCATTTCAAACTATATTATTTTATATTTCCCAAGCCATTGGAATTTATCGTCGTCGGGAGAGAGTGATTTGAAGGGGAGTGTACTTTGTCGTCGTCGGGAGTGTGGAGTGGAGTGTGAGTTGGAGTGTGATTACACCAACCTTTCGACGACAATGAAGACTTTGGGGAGAATTGGGGGATATCATATGAGGATTTTGTATCCCACGGACTATGTCCATTTTGGTGGGGGATGGAGGAAATTATTATTTTATTTTATTTTATTTTATTTTATTTTATTTACTTTTTTTATTGTTTTTTTTTGTTTTTATTTTATTTTAATTTTGCTTATTTTAATTTATTAGTTTTAGTTCATTTTTATTTTCAATTTCAATTTTTGTCGATTATTGATTTTAGTAATTTTCATCGTTTTTATTTTTGAATTTTGATTTTATTATTTCCCAGTTTTACAGGAATTGGGGGAATATTTTAATATTTTATCAGTTTAATTTTAGTCATTTTTATTTTGCATTAATGAACGTAATTAGTTTAGTTTAATTATAATTTTCTTTGATTTCATAAGATTAGGGCTAAAAAAAAAATTATTTTTTGTTTCTAATTGTAATTAATGTAAACATTTTTGTTATTTTTCTTTTTTATTATTTCCCTAATTTTTAGGAGGGACATTAGCTAAAATTATATTTTAAACCACAAGTCCTATGTCCACCCAGGTTCTTATTCAAATTATCCATAGGGGCTAAAACCATTTAAATCCCTAAGTGTTGAACTATCTTATGCATGTGGGATTTATGTCCACAGGTTAAGGGTCAATGGTCCGTATTCACCTAGAGGCATGATCGATGGTTGTTGAGTGATGTTTTTCAAACCATTGCTTGGGCTGCAGGTGTCGGAATTGATCCCATGATACCTCGTTGGAATGGTATCAGATAGAGGAATGTAGTGGCAGAGGTATACAAGCAATATAGGTGATAAAAGACATCAGAAATTGAGAAAATAGTAGACCATGGATTTGGGAGTAGAAATGGTTTTGCAGACTTCAAGAATCCATATTTAGGGCTATGGAAAACTAAATCAAGCCTGAGATAGCTCGCTGAAAATATGGAAGAGAGAATAATAGGATGGGATAGAAAGTATTGAAAGATGTCGAGTCGACATTGTATAAAAATTCAAAACATAGAAGGAACCCAAATTTAGTTGAGAACGGGATATGTTATGCCCCAACAGTCATATCTCAAGCTACAGACAACGAAATCGGACCAGCAATAACTCAATGGAAATTTGACATAGAAGAGAAGAATATCATAAAATATTAATCAGTAGGAAAACATCAAAAATTCCCAGGATATCTCAAGGAACAGAAGACAACACCAAAAGACAGAGATACTAATATTTTCAATTGAATGTCATTTACGAACGACCTAAGGAAAAAAATAACCACTTAGGGGTCTCTTCAGCTCCCATTTGTAACTCTCGCATATTCAATTTCGAAAATGTAAAATAAATTAGGGGAAAACGAAACAAACATCCAGGAGAGCTGAAAATCTCTTGTTTTATAAAAGAGAGATCACTCAATGTAAGGGGGACTCTTTCCCTTTGTAAATGAAATATGGTACCATTAATGTTGATGGAATAAAGAGCAAGAGACATTACGGAAATTTGTGGCTTTGGTGAATGTATATGAGACTATTCTTTGTGCATTTTTCTTCTGCTTGAGTAGCATAGAATTATCTTTGTATGAACTATTTCTTCACTCTATTCAATATGTTCATGTTGTCATATGTTTCCTTATGAGTACAAAAATAATGTTATGAATGCATTCTACAACTAATTGTCTATTTATATGTAGCATTGTTGTTATCTCTTATCATTAGCAAACATGAATTATTTATGGTTCTGATGATATTATCTCTCATTGTACTCATTCTTTTAGTTTTTCTCCCTGGATAGGTTAGAATTAGTTAATATTAGATTAGTTTGCTTTCATTTATAATAGACTTAGGATTAATTAGAACTCTTTGAGGAACAGTTTGTTGTCTTTCTCCTTTTCTTTCTTTTAATTTTGAGCGTCAATGAGGCCCACATACTCGTTGGAAACGCTACACCAAACGAGAGTAGGTTTAATTGGGACCTTCCATCAAGCATTCTCTCTTACCTGTTTAACAAACTATTTGGACCTGTTAAGAGAAATGGCGCTAGAAGGAGGGCCAGATGACAAGATGAGCCTGTGGAGTCATTTTTATTAATTCTTTTAATTTACTAACGGCTCCATCCCATATCCCTTTACGGATATGTTTCTTTGGTATTGTACCTCCCAAACCTCCTAGAAATATTTTACATTTATTTTCACAACTTAAATTTGATGGCGAGGGTGAGACGACTGCATCTAAACATGCTTTTAAATTTTGGAAATTTTGTTCTTCTCACAATATTAACGATGGCAGTGTCATTTGCAGGTTGTGCACTCTCACTTTTGTAGGTCGAATCAAAAGTTGGTGCAAGACTTTGTCGGCTACTTCTATTCACACATAAAAGCATTTTATGCTTCAATTTTGGCATGCTTTTGAGAATTATGATTATGATTATTAGTGTGCAGAGATATCATAACTTAGGAAAAACGAAGATGAATATCTATAATATTTTGTTATCAAATTTACACATTTTTTCTATAGATTTCCTTTCGATGATAGGCCCTCTACCTATGATTTGATTTCCTTTCTAATTTCTCTTATTCATGAAACATATCAGTTATTGGATGAAGAATCTAAATCATGTTTTAATGTTTATTTACATGTTGATTTGGATTTTTTTTTAAAAGTTGAAAATGCCAATGGTTTAGATGGACTTCATATGTCTGTATCTTTCTTTAATGTGGAGGGTATAGACCGGATAGAAAAAAAAAATTGGAAGAAACATATGTATCCTCCCACCACTCCATTCTCCCTTGACTTCCTTGTGACGAAAAAGATACCTCTTGTGTAGTAAGTCTGAGTTCATATTTTTTTGTAATTGACGAAAAAAAGGGTTTTCCTATTGATAATGGGACACTTCGAGTCACACCGATGGTTAAGTCAAACTCTCATTATCATATATCATATTTTCCATCACAGGGAATGGAAGAGGAAGATATGGGAAAATACATGAATGTTGATCATTTTGTCAATGAATAAAATCTAGACACACTAAAACATGATAACTTCATCACCCATGGATAATTTAGAATTGGTGTCTTTTTATATGGATAGTTCTATTGTTATAAATTCTCCTAGCCTAACTGAGATGGATCAAGAATGTTTTCCTATTGTTGATGGATTATTTAGTGAAACTTCTTGTTCTAAAAATTCTTTGGATTTGTTCCTCGCTTCTAACCATGAGTATGTTATAAAATATATTTTAGATTCTCATATTGTGCAGGAGCAAGACAACTAAGATGATCTCTTCACTTTAGGAGAATATATTAACATACGGGACATACCTCTTTTATCACAACAATCCACTTTTTGCTTGGAAGAGGAGGACCATATTGAGGAAGAATGTGTTGATTGTGAAACCATGCCTAGTGTGGAACCTACTAATTCACAATTAGTCATCTATATGATTAAGGGGGAGGAACTACTATTTAGGGAGTCACTTTTTGAAAATGGCTCATGTTTTAGAGAAGCTTTTAATTCTCTTAATTCTTCCACTTATTATTATTTGTATTATGATCTCTTTAATGGTTTAACTTTGCAGAAAACCACCCACCATCGAATACAAATAAACTCAATGGGGTTGACCCATTTTGAAGTACTTGATGGTGGTAATGTGCATATGGAAGATAGAGGATAAGGCCTCTTCCCTTGAACTTAGCACAACTATGTCTTATCAACATTTTTCATGGGATGAAGGGAATGCTATAGAATATGTATATCATACCGTGTCTTCTTCATCGTCATCTTTATTTATGATCAATAGTGAAGCTTCTTATTCAAGCATCCATTTAATTGAGATTGTTCATGTTAGTGGATTCCACAATTGTCTTGAGGATTTACCTTATACCATGGTGGATGTTAGTCTGTATATATCATTTGAATCCAATAATGTATCCCAAGTTCATGTTTTCTTGAAGTATGAGCCCTGGGAGGATTTCCAAGACAATGAGGAACTTTGATCTATGTCAATGGTTATTCCAGGCCCTTGTTCTCTTGGTTTTTTTCTGGAGTTAACAAGTTTATTAGCATAAATATACTCTCACCAAGAACACCTCACACATATTCTATGCACGGTTCTCATTTGGTATGTTACTTTCCCATTAACTCCCTCCATCAATTCTATGCCAGTCATGGTATATTTTATGATAGAATCGAAACATGGTTGGGGGAATCGTATTCATCTAATGTTCCCCTGAATTATCACAATGACATTTCTAATATGGTGGATAGAGTTTTTCAAGTTTTAATTGTTCCTACTTTTAGTCGATTTTTATTCCAAGCTCTGTCACTAATATTTTGTTTTGATGAAAATATGTTTGTAGGATTTGGATTATGCGGATGGATACATTGGCATTATGACTTCACATAGCTCATTTTTCAGACATCGTAGCATAGCATAGGAGTAGGATAGAATAGGCTATTGTATTTTCCTTGCATAGTTTATCTTTGATTTCTAGTTTTTGATTAGTTTTCTATTTTTCCTTTTTTTATTACTATTTGTTGAACAGTACATGTAATTCTCAGTATAGCTGGGAGGAAATAGTAAATATTTCACACTAACTTTCTTCTGAATGGACTCTTGAATTCAATTCTGATATGAAAAAATTGTTTTGTTTTTCATTCTCAAAACTCTCTATGTGTGAGACAATCTACAAATCCTTGCTTATATTCGTTCTCCAACTCCTTGTAATCTCTTTACATGATTATTTTTCCTTGGTTTTGGAATTATCCAGATGGTTT
>SNQJ01S0116685.1:0-27825 GCA_010110895.2 Picea sitchensis | reverse complement strand
CCCTAAGCAGCAGAGGATCTGTTGTATTTTGCCCATCAGTCATTGTTTATATTCAAGTATTTGTTGATTCATTAAATTGAGAGGATCTTTATTTACTGAACATTCTATCTTATGCTTTCCTTCTTCATTTCTTCCACCTATCAACGTATAATATTGTTTTCTTTTAGGCATCTTTTGTTCCTTAGATGAGTGGGATGTTTGTGACTCCATTGCCCATTGGTGTAGCCTACTGATCTGCAGTTTGCTGCCCTCTCTCTTTCTTTATCCATCTTGTTGTTCCACATATTCAAAATCAAAGTTATATTTTACATTCTGATGGGTGTTGAGCTTACACTTTAGCAGTCAAAGTGTGACTTTCAGTGCTAACATTTTTGGCGCCGTTGCCGGGGACGGATTTGAGCAGATTGAAAAGCTCCCTGGGAAGAACGACATTGCACAGCTCTAGCTTTAGATGGTGACTAAAGTTGGACACCTTCAAGACTGCACATTCACCATGGCGACTCCATTGTTCAGAATATGTTGGTGAATCCACTGGGGATGAGAAAAATCAAATGGCTATGAAGGCTATCCTGGCCAGGAGATTTTCCCCACTCAATTTATCAACCATAGATGGTTATCCACATCTTGTGCCTCAAATTGATGAATGGAAAGATTTGCTGCCCAGATTTTATGAAGGTGATGATGACAACCCTTTTGAGCATGTTCATGAATTTCATGCTTTAGTGCAGTAGCTTGACATCCATTATGAAGATATATTGATGAAAATGTTCATGTATTCATTGGAAGGCGATGCGAGGCAATGGTATAGAACACTCCCTGCTTCTATTATTTCCTCCTTGAAGGACTTTCATGATGTTTTTAATTCTCATTGCAAGATAATTTTTCCAGCTGAAAGACCTTTTGAGAATTGTTGTGAGGGGTATGCATGATATATTCAAGATTCAACAAGTGATTCTGCTAGTAGTGATGATGAAGGGGATGATTATAGAGATCAGGACTTAGATGATGAGTTTCATAATGCTTTTCCTAAATTTGAAGAACAAATGCATCATTCATGTCAAAATCTAGGTCCCCGAGAGAAAGATCAATATGGACAATCCATCATTTCCTTGTCTCCTCCTTTTCTCGATTCTTTAAGTCAAGAGGTCATCTTAGATTCAGATTGGATGATTATAGAGATCAGGACTTAGATGATGAGTTTCATAATGCTTTTCTTAAATTTGAAAAATAAATGCATCATTCATGTCAAAATCTAGGTCCTCGGGAAAAAGATCAATATGGACAATCCATCATCATTTCCTTGTCTCCTTTCTCGATTCTTTAAGTCAAGAGGTCATCTTAGATTCATATTTTTATTTTATCATGAGAATAGTGTTGCAACTTTTCATGACCAAATTCATAGCTTATCACCAAGTATCGCATAGTTTATAGGTGAAAGGCTTAGGTAGTTTGAAGTCAAGGCTCAAACTGGCGTATCAGAGCTTCCACCCACCGCCACCTCAATGGGGAGCTCTTTCTACTGTGGTGGTTAATCCCAAGGGAGACGCCCCTAGTAACCTGGGTTCAAGGAAAAGGGTCAAGGGTTTAAGGCTTCAAAGGTAAAGGTAAGCTTTCCTCTGCTGCATTACTGCCAAATGGATAATCAAAGAGAAGGTGTTCCACCTAATGGCACCCTCACATAGACAAGGGAAATAAAGCTAAATGCACACAAATATTAAAATTTCAAAACATTAATGACTATCTTTAACACATATGAGCACAATAGATGTAATTATTGAAGCCACGATTGCAAACAAAGATGTATTTATAACACTTCTTCAATAAGTACAAAAGTGATAATATTTGCATTCAATGTATGAAATCAACCCTTTGTTATATCACAATGCAATAAATGTGCTCATAATATATCAATATTGTTGCCGCCACTATGTGAATTAAGGGTTCAATACCTAACTCTTTAGGTTAATTTTAGCTAGACAAATAAGTGGACGTTTTGCAAACCAAACCAATGAAAATGTTCAATTTCTAAAAGTTTATGTTAAGCCCTGACATTGGCTCATTACTACTTAATTAGCATATTGATTAGTAATGTTATTTTATTTATAAATGCTTTAGGCCATTAGTTGTGATTTAGATTATAATGTTATTTTATTTATGTCGGCTTTAGGCCATTAAAACCTCTAGTCTCCTATATATACTAAGGAGACATTTTCTATTTTGAATGATCTTGTACTTGAACATTTAAGTGGGGTAAAAGGAGGTTGCCCCCCAAGAGGCTTATTATCCGATACATTATCTCTTTCAAGGCGCTGAGTAATTTTTCTTCAGGTTTTCTGCATATATTGATGTTTGGTTCTAACATATGGAATCAGAGCTCAAGGTCTCTGCCACATCCGAGACACCGTGGAATTTTCTGCTATAACTTTTTCTACAACGCTTCAGAAGGAACGCTTGGAGGGTATTTAGAGGACCTATCAAGGCAATGCTAGTCTTCAAAATTTATCTCCTGAGGTCTATACCTCTTCTGAGATATAGTCTCTACAAGATAGGGTTCCAGAATCATCCCCGGAAATGAGCCTTCTTAACATTTTCGCTATAAAAAACATTTCTTGTAACGCTTCAGACCCTGAACCTCAACCATTTAGAGAAATTATTTTTATCTGTGGTAGAAAGTTCATCTTCTGGGTCATTCTTAATTTGTAGATACACCTTTTGTAAAATAGGGTAACCGGACTAGTCCTATTGTCTAGCCTCAAGAAGGTGTTCCATGTAAAACAAGCATAACTTCTATCTAGAGTATCCAAATTGAGCAAGACCAGTTTCATTGGATAGTGAAAATTTTGTAGTATTTCTAGTATGAGCTGCAGAATTTTGTATCAATTATTTAGTGCGGGGCACACTATACAAGTAAAATATCCCGGAAAGGCCAAAAATCAAAAAATTATGGGGAATTTATCGTAAATTCCACTTGGCACATCCAATTTGATCAGACCTGTGGAATTGAAGAGAATGGCGAAGGTCAGAGAAATACATAAGATAAATTTTCATACCCAGAAGGTCCAAAAATTAGAGATACAAACAGAAGAAATATTGTCTAGCGTAACCACCCCAAAATCAAGGTTCAAAAGTGATACTGCAAATAACATGCCACCCAAAAAGGAATCCTACACCAAATAAGCCTGTAAATCCTACTTGGACTCTTGATGAAGGTGAAGAAATGCATTAGGGACACAATGAACTACAAGCTAAGATGGGATTCATAATGAACCAAGTTGGATACAATTAAGATGGATTCAATGGAAGCCAAGATCATGGAAGTAATGAAAATTCTCAGAACAGAGAAGACACCCAAAAGAAAATTCATCCCATGAAATTCACAATGATGACACAAGGAAGGTGAATCAAGAATGAGAAACTCCAACTTTGGTTTGAAGACCAACCACGCTCCTAACGATTGATATGAGGGAAGTTTGATGGCAAGGACCCAATCACATGGATACTTCAGATGGAGCAATTCTTGATTCCATAATGTGCCACACATACAAAAGGTATGAATTGCTTTTCTATATTTAGAACCTAATCAATTTGTTTGGTATCGATGTATTTTATGAGTTCTCAGAACGCTTCCGTCAATTTTAACAATTTTCTATGAAGAAATGATAGCACACTATGAGGATACAAGGAGCAACACCTTTCAGCCAATTGACAAATCTCAAGCAAAAGGGTTCAGTTTATTGATCACATTGAGAACTTTCAAAAGATTGAATATAAAGGTAAACCGATATTCCATGAGCACTTGATTGATGTATTCATAGGAACTTTAAAGGACAACATTCAACATGAGGTTCACTTTGGGAACCCAAATCATTGGAGAATGCATTTAAGGTGGCAAGAAATGTTGAAGGTAAAATATGGCTATGCTACTAGAAGGACCTATCCCAACATCTATAGAGAAAACAATGCTCCTTCTCCTAAAACATCAACTCACAAGGTTGACACCTCAACAATTGGAGGAAAGTAGTGCTAAAAGGTTTTATGCTTTAATTGTGATGCCAGACGCAAGGGACATAAGTGTGGTGAGAAGAAATTATTCTACATAGATTAGAAGAGGAAGAAGAACAAGAACAAGAACCATCTCAAGATGAAAATGTAGAAGCAATTTCTGAAGAGTTAACCCAATGGCTATCGGTAATGCATTACCGAATTAGCACTCCTCAAACGCCAAGATCGAAAGATACATCAAAAGAAAAAAGGTAATAGTCCCAATTGATTCGCAAGCATTCACAATTTCATTCACTGTAAATAGCCAAAGATCTCAATTGCTTTGTATATCCAAATGAGTTTCAAGTAATGGCTATGTGATGGAGAACTATCAATTGTCGTGAAAATGAATACATCAATCTTACTATGGGGAATATACAAATTAACAGTCCCAAATGGGATTGTCATACCCATGGGTGGTGCAGAAGTTGTACCTAGGTCCAATGGTTACAATCATTAGGAACAATGGTTTTAATTTTCAAGAACTACAAATTTTTATTGGAGGGAAAAGAAATCGAGTTGAGAGGTATCACAGGAAGCCCTAAGAAGGTGAGAAGCTCCAATGGCAATGACACAAAATTATTGAAGAAGGGGCATCAAGGCATTATTGCAAAATATGCTCAATGGATGTTCAAAAACATCTAAGCTATCTATTCCTCAAGATCTCCAAAGATCGCTTGATAAGACCTTAAAGTATTTGAAGATATCTCCCAGTTGTCTTCCACCGACTCAAATCATGATCATGAAATTCACCTAATTCCTCATGTTCCTCCCAACATCGTAGGCCATACAGATACCCCTTATGCCTTAAGAGTGAAATTGAGCATGGTTGAAGAAATGAGGCTGGCATTATTAGACCCAGCCAAAATTCCTTACCGCACTGGTAATGGTATTCAAGAAAGATAGCTCATGCATGATGTGTCTGTGACATTATAGAGAGCTCAACAAGATCACTATTAAAGATAAGTTTCCCCATTCCCGCGGATTGATGAATTGTTAGATGAACTACATGGAGCAATTCATTTCACAAAATTGGATCTCCGCCTGTGGTATCATCGCATCGAATGAAGGAAGAAGATATCCCAAAACAAAGATTCCCAACTCATGAAGGCCATTATGAATTTTTGGTCGTTCTTTGGCCTTACAAATGCACCTTCCACATTCCAAGGGTTGATGAATTCCATTTTCAAGCTCCTTCCTTAAAAAATTTGTGTTAGTATTTTTGATGATATACTAATCTATAAAGTCTTGGGAGGATCATCCCAACATGTTGACAAGGTGCTACAACTCAAAGGAGTTGTGCAACTATATGCCAAACCATCCAAATGTTTCTTTGGAGTGAAGGCGAGGTAGAGTATTTGGGTCATATTGTGAACTTCATGAAGGTGTCAAGGTAGACCCTATCAAGATTAAGGCCAAGGATGGACTGGACGATTCCTGAAACATTAAAAAATCTTAGAGAATTTTTGGGTTTGGATGTGTTACTACCGCAAGTTTGTTCAAAAACTATGGAAGAATAGCGCGTTAATCTTTAATGACACTATTAAGAAGGATGCATTTTCATGGACTCCAGAGGCAAATCTCAAAGCTTTTGAACAACTTAAAGAGGCGAAGTGAAAACAGCCGTCTTTGACCACTCCGCACTTACAAAACCTTTATTGTGGAAATCGTGATGCCTCGAATGGAATTGGTGTCATTCTAATGCAAGAAGGAAGGCCCCCGGCTTTAAAAGCCCACCACTCAAGGGAAGAGACTTACACAAACCCATTTATGAGAAGGAAATGATGGCAATACTACGCATTGGAAGAAATGGCCCTACCTAATAGGTAGGCACTTCCGTTGTCAAAATGTATCATGATAGTCTTAAATACTTCTTGGAACAAAGACTATCTTCAAGAACAACAAAAATGGGTAACCAAGATATCGGTTATGATTTTGAAATCGCCTATAAAAAGGGGAAGCAAAATGTTGTATAGTATGCATCACCTAAAGGATGAAGATGAGGCCTTTCAGGTTATCTCGATCATCCAACCCATTGGATGGCCAGGAAGTAAGGATGAATGGAATGATCTAAAAGTGTGGACTCTCATTGAAAGGTCACAGATTCGTGCATCGTATACATTTACATGGAAAAAATGATTCACTATGGTACAAAGATTAAGCTTTATATTTATGTAAGAACTCCCAACCCAAACAAAAAGGTATTATTGAATCAAGACAATCTCTCCAAGATAGGGAGGGCACTCTGATTTTGAAAACCTACCATAGAGTCAAGGATTTTTTGGGATGGCCTTAAACTCCATGTTCAAAGGTTTCCAGGGTAGAATGTTTGGTTTGCCAACAAAATAAGGTGGAAACAATTAAGACCCCCGGTCTTTACAACCATTATCCATCCCAAAGTCTGGCCGGAAGAGGTTTCCATGGTTTTCATCACATGGTTACCAAAGTCTCAAGGAAAGAGGCTATCATGGTGATTGTTGATAGATTGATTCAAGTACGCACACTTTTGTGCACCCCCTCACCCCTTCAAAGGTACGCTCAACGTGATTCATGGAGACAGCCTCAAAAGCTACATGGCAACCCAAAAGATTATTGTAGTGATAGAGATCCCATCTTCACCTGACACTTTTGGACAGAATTATTTTGTTTGGCACTCAATTGGCTCCATAGCTCATCCTATCATCATCCCTAACTGGAGGACAAACCGAGATAGTGAACAAATGTCTAGAAGGATAATTCCTCGTTGCTTTGTCTCCATAAACAAGCACAATGGTTCAAATGGTTACCCTTAAGCGTATCGGTGGTATAACACTTCCTTTCATTACTTCTTCTCTAAAATAAAAATGACACCATTTATGGCACTTTATGGATACCCACCCTCTTCCATCATCAATTTCTTCTCTCTAAAAGAAAAATCTAAAGTTCAAGCAAAGGAAGATCACATCGAGAATCAACAACAAGTTCTCCAAATCTTAAAGGACAACCCGACCATGGCACAAAAATCGCATGAAACAACAACAAGCGTGATCACCAGGAAAGAAGTTTTGAAGTAGGGATTGGGTATTTTAAGACTACAACCATACAAAACAGAGCGTCCCTCAATAAAGCCAAGAAGAATAATAAATTATCACCAAAGTACCTAAGTACCCTTATAAGGTCAAGTTGCAAAAGATTGGTACTATGGCATACAAATTGAGTCCAGTGTCCACTTCAATGAAAGTACATCCACTTTTCCATGTTTCACGCTTAAAAAATGTTATAGGTG
Organism: Picea sitchensis; assembly: GCA_010110895.2. NCBI lineage: Eukaryota > Viridiplantae > Streptophyta > Pinopsida > Pinales > Pinaceae > Picea > Picea sitchensis. The sequence continues at coordinate 20,519 of SNQJ01S0116685.1, read as the reverse complement.
AAAAGATCCCAAATAAACTATATTTTCATAACTTGACGAGGAAGGAAATGATATTGGAGCCTAAGCCATCACTAACACAAGAATTCGCCAACCGAGGAATAGATCAATTTCAGTAGTATCTCATTAAATGGAGGAAACCACCAAATTTAAGATTCCTAATTTGGGTATTGAGTCTTTATAATGTACATCCAGAGTTAACTGCTGCCAGGGACAAACACTTGTCTCAAGGGAGGGGCATGTTGGGTTCTAATATTGGCTCATTACTACTTAATTGGGGTATTAGATTAGTAATGTTATTTTATTTATGTCGGGCTTTAGCCATTAGTTGTGATTAGATTAGTAATGTTATTTTATTTATGTCGGTTTTAGGCCATTAAAACCTCCTAGTCTCCTATATATACCAAGTAGACATTTACATTTGGAATGATCTTTGTACTTGAACATTTAAGTGGGTAAAGGAGGTTGCCCCCAAGGCCATTATCCGACATTATCTCTTCTGCCATGCTGAGTAATTTCTTGAGGTTTTCTTATTATATTGATGTTTGGTTCTAACATGACAAAGGATGACAAAGCCACAACGCTTGCACTTAAACAAGGGTTTCAGGAGGCTTGACGTCATCATATTGTTGTCGTGATCAAACCTCGCTAAGGGTGACGTCAGACCTATTCTAGGTTAGTTTAGGATGGCAAAGAAGGGAACGCTTTGCAAGTTAAGCCAATAAAGGATCTACACATCAATGCCAATCAAAGGATGACCTAGTCACAATTTTTATACCAACTAAAAGTTCAATATAGGCATGACTTCATCTTAGGGTTAGTTAAAAACGCTTAGGTTAAAGCTGTGGTCTTAAATTAAGAGTTTGAAAAAGGTTGTTTTAGGTTTAGACTAGTGCCTTAGGGTAAATGAGTCAAGGAGTAAGGCTAATGGCTTCGGAGAATCTAAATTCAAGGACGGAGAGTTAGGCTTTGTAGTGCTGCAAAGTTAGGGCCACAAAGTCAAAACCCCAGGGAGGAGGCTCATTCCTAGAAGCTAAAGCTGTGTCCCTCATGCTCCTCCCTCTTTCCTTAGAACTTTGGCAAAACGGATAGCTTAAAACTATAAGTCTAGGGATCAAAAGTGCTGCTTGGGGACAAGTATTTTTAAACCCTAAGGTCAAAACCCTAGGTAAATTAAATTAGGCTCTAGGACGCTTCCTCCTTCCAACTTATACCCCAAAATCTAACTCAAAAGGGGAACAAGTAGCAAAGGCTAGGCTAGGTTCTCCTTTAATCAAATGGCTAAATGCTTTACCATGGGGATTACGAAGCTAAATTCACCCACTTGTGTGTTTGTTCTAGGTTTTAGCATGAATTACAAATCATAACAATGTAAACCATAAAAGTAAGTAATTCAACCCACAACCATTCAATCAAGAAGTTTTGATGAGAAAAACGCTCACAAATTCACATGAAAAGCTTATCAAACCCTAGCTGCACTCAATGATAAAACACCATATGCATGCCAAAGATGATCCTTCCGAGTGTAGAAGTACCACCCAAGAGCAAATATCCAAGACAAAAGATAAAAGGTCACTCTCACAAGAGAGCAAGTTATTATGTTCTATCCAAATGAGGCTAAACGCCCTCAATATATATATCATCTCTAAGGACCTTTAATTAACAAAATAGGTCATTAAAACAACCCATTGCTACCGACTTAACAATATTCAATTATTTGTCACATTAAATGCTAAAATGCCAAAAATGAGCTAAAATGGAGACGCCGTGCCCCTATGAGGGAGACGCTGGCCCCTTCAAGGCATAATAACCACCTAATGAGAAAAAACGCTATTCTCCGGCTCTCGCGACTCCGCCATGTGTGCCAAACAGTTCAACACACCGCCATCTTCTCCAAAACGCCCATCCCCGTCTCAAGGAGCGCCCCATCTATCAAGGCCATCATCCCGACCGCAGGGTCGATCCTCTATAGGCACCGCCAAACGTCCTGAAGGAGGGTGTCCTTCTTCTTTTCCATGCAAGGTCTCGTCATAACTCTGTCCTGCCTTTGCCATCCCAATGTCCATTTGATGGGCTCTTTCAGCCCCATGGAGGTCCTGAAGCCACTATCTCCCCATGTGTACCCATCCTCCTGGTGCTTCCATCCACGCATGGTCTCAAGCATTATCAAAAATCATACTCCATGGGCTCATCAACCGATATCATAGCAATGTAAATCATATTCTCATCATTAAAGTATCAAACATATGCATGAAATCCTATCATAACATCTAAGAGCTCAAAGACATTACACGATCTACTATACAAAGCTAAGGAAACCAACATGACAACCTATTGGGCTACACACCCACAAGAGGTGGAAAGTTTCAAAGGATCATTCGCCATGTTTAATGTGTTGATATGGTTTTGTGGATGTCCAGTCATAGTAAGACCAAGGGCGTGTCTTTTTGTGGGTGCCTTTGTAGGAGGCGAAGCAAATTACCATGGATGCATTTTGTTTCAAGCCCTTTATTGCCTTTATCCTTCGTTGTTTTTCTTTCTTTTTTACTCCAAGGTCTCGGTCTGTGAGGGACACTGCCTTTGGTTTTGTGGGCTGTGAGCTCTATAAATAACCCACTAGTATTCGCTAGTAAATGAGAAGGGTCGCCTGCGATGAGACCCCTTCCTTTGGCTACGTAAACCAAAGGTCACTGCCTATGACCATATAGTGGCAATGTCACTGCTAAATACCTATGAACAAAATTTCGGGTCAAGCCTCGTGATGAGACTCCCATCCTCTAGGTTAGGTCTTTCATTTATTTAATCATTTTCCAGGTCCCTTTAGTTTTATCTAGAGGCTTTTTATTGCCTTCTCTCGGGGATCCCCCTCGGCTAAGCATCTCTAGGTTTCATTTCCTATGGCTTTTCTCTTTTACCAGTTGTTTTTACCTTTTGGGCCTTAGCCCCTTCTTCCCACAAGACAAGATGTAGCTCTAAAGGTCATCCTAATGGCCGCATCTAGGCTTAATGGGATGGATGAGCTGGTATAAGATGTGTGCTGATAAGATGGTGGAGCGGACGATGGCTCGCAAATCCCCTTTGGTAAAGCAACTAAAACCCATGAATACCTCAAATTTTGCTGTTACCCCATCAATCACCCCCAACAATGGTCAAGTGGATTAGTGTAAGATCCAAGCAGCCATCCTAAAATGAAAGGAACCTAATGCATATATAAGAAGGTTATAACAATCAAATATGACACATACCATGATACCTCTGACCACCACCTCATGGAGCAAGAGCCCTCCGATGCAAGCCTGTGCCTATGGTGATGGAAATCAAGCAATCACGGGACAGGACAACTGACATCAAGAAGAGAAAGATGGTCCTTCTAGGGCTATGCTCAAGTCAATCTGCTCTTGGACTCCATGTCTAGGACCATGGGGCCTCAGACATGATCTCCTAGTTATCCCTATAGATATCGGGGATAACAGCCTCCCATTGTTAATGAACCAATGTGCCATGATTTGAAAAGTTTTGATGACTATGAGGATGGTTTCCTTGAACAACCAGTTGTCCCAACTATTGTACTAATCCCCATACCATTAATATATTCAAATGGTCATTGATTCACCTTATATGATGATTATGAAGATGATTTCCATGAACAATCCATTGAAGACATTATATCAGAAAAGTATCCTTCCCATCAAAGCAACAATAGCTTGTTTCATCCCTCATGTCATATTTTTGTTGCTTAAAAAGAAGAAAAATATGATAATCTAATTTAGAGGGTGAAAAACTGAGAAATTGGGACCATAAGCCAAGTTTTGATGAACATACCACAATCAAGATAAGATAGAAGAATTTAGTTTCCCAAGCACTTCTAATTGTGATGAACTGCTCTATCAACCCCCTATTCCTCTTGAAGACACAAGTTCAATTTCATCAAGCAGCCAAGATCAAATGCCATGTGATCATATGAGAAAGGTTGAAATTAAAGAAAGAAAAAGCATCATTTCGTTTTTCCTAATGCACCTCATGACCAGGAGTGGACCAAGGCCATATGCATTGAGGGTGAATCAGAGAATTGGCAAGCAATACAACAACTAAGAACAGTGGACGAAGGACTCCAATGCAATACTTTTCCTTTTACACAAAGCAATTGTTGTAGGGGCAAGTATTGATGATGTTTTTCGGGATCCATTTGCAGCCCGGTTCAAGTAGCGAAAAATGGGCCTAGGCTCATTGATTTCCTCAATGGAAAGTGTATTTCCAAACGTTTCGACGCTACCAAGTAAGAATTATCTTTTGTGCTTAAGGAAGCACATTTCAAAACTTCAAATAGTTGAAAAATGATGAAATGGATTCATTGGTTTTTTCATGTAACTTGAACGCTTCAGCTTCCCAATAATTAGAGTAGGTGTGTGCAATAAGCTTGTCGTACAAAACACGCTTTCATCATTTTGTCAGGTTTAGTTTTCATTTTCATTTAGTTTCCGCTGAAGGTCATAGATCAAAGCAGATTGCAGAGGTTGTAAAGGTTGAGAGCTTCGACTCCACAGCCCAAAGGATAAGGCACTAAAACTACAAGAGTTCTTTGAGAATCATAGGGAGGACTCTATTCCCCATGGAGCCTGCGTTAACATTGGTTTATACCCCATCACACAAGTGGCACCTACTAATATTCTTAGAGAACATCCGGATTTACTATTCATTTGGCAAAATGAATACAATTGTTATGGGATTTTATTTGTTTTGGGGAAAATTGAAATTATATTGAGTTATTCCCAATATCCAAGTTCAAGCATCAAAGCACCCATGGATTTATGCCACCGAATTGCATGCAGAAACACAACTGGGTGCTACCTACAGGCGTTGCATAATATTATGGCAGAAAACAAATTGTCCAGAGTTATTCTGCCAGCTTTGAGTCACTACTTAAGACTTGGTGTTGATGGTGTTGAGGATGTATTTTTTTTAAAACTAGAGGAGGTTTTTGTTCAACATTCCAACAAAAACCTCTTCAGCTTTTCAAAATTTGTTTTGTTTTGAGAGATATTGGATATAGAAGTAGGTGTTGCATACTCCGCACAGTGGCACTGCGTACTAATTTCCCAGAAGGGCCACGCATTTTCATATTCACTTTGTTGGGAGGTTGCCACATGTCAAGGAGGGGTCTCTGATGACTTATAAAGGATCGACATATAAGGGACACCTGCGACTAATATTTAGCTCCAGAAAATACCTCATGCATGAGGTGGAAACAATTTATTAACTTAATTTCCAACAAATTCCTCAAAATTAACAGTTTGTTGGATTATTTTTGTCTTTGATCAAGCACCTATCTCCAAGGCTCGGGATATAAATGGAGGAGATCTGATTCACCTCCTTAGGGTTATTTGATGCTATTTTCTATTTAAAAGAGGAGATATCTCTTGGAGAGGAGGATTGATGAGCCAAGAGAGGCTAGAGAGAGATGTAGCATACAGTTTTCCTGTGTGTATTCATTTGTAAGCATGTGGCGTTTTAGGATTGTAAGCATTACTAATATTGGAGACTCATGAGAGATATGATTTCAGATTGTAACTCTTCTATCTATATTTATTCTTATTTGAATATATTGCAAACTTGAGGATCAACAAAGGTTGTCAATGATTTATGGATCCCAAAGCAGTAGAGGATCTAATGTATTTTGCCCATCAATCATTGCTTCTATTCAAGTATTTTTATTTTAACAGAGGATTCTTTACTATCAAAACATCTCTATCTTATGCTTTCCTTCTCCATTTCTTCCACCTATCAACATATAATCTTGTTTTCTGCTAAGCAACTTTTGTGCCTTTGATGAGTGGGATGTTTGTTACTCCATTACCCATTGGTGTAGCCTATTGATCTCCAGTTGTTGTCTCCTTCTTTATCCATCTTGATGATCCACCTATTCAAAACCAAAGTTATCTTTTACATTTTGATGGGTACCGAGCTTACACTTTAGCAAATAAAGTGCAACTTTCTCGCTAATATAGCCGCTGCTCTGTGACGATTTGAGTAGATTGAAAAGCTCCATGTGAAGAATGACATTGCACAGCTCCACCTTTAGATGGTGACTAAAGTTGAACACCTTCAAGACTGCACATTCACCATGGCAACCCCATTGTTCTAATATGTTAAGGACTCCACTGGGGATGAGAAAAATCTAATGCCTATGAAGGCTATCCTTGGTAGGAGGTTTTCCCCACTCAATTTCTCAACCATAGTTGGTTATCCACATCCTGTGCCTAAAATTGATGAATGGCAAGATCTACTGCCCATATTTTTATGAAGGTGATGATGACAACCCTTTGAGCATGTTCATGCATTGCGTTTTAATGCAACAACTTGACATCCATCATGAAGATATATTGATGAAAATGTTCATGGTCTACTGAAGTCGACGCGAGGCAATGGTATAGAACTCTCCTCGCTTTCTAGTATTTCCTCTTGAAGGACTTTCATGGTGTTTTTATTCTCATTGCAAGATAATTTATACAACTGAAAGACTTTTTGAGACTTGTTGTGAGGGGTATGCATCACATATTCAAGTTTCAGCAAGTGATTCCTCTAGTAGTGGTGATGAAGGGGATTATTATAGAGATCAGGACTTAGATGTTGAGTTTCATAATACTTTTCCTAAATTTGAAGAACAAATGCATCATTCATGTCAAAATCTAGGTCCCCAAGAGAAAGATCAACATGGACAATCCATCATTTCCTTTGCTCCTCCTTTTCTCGACTTCTTTAAGTCAAGACGTGATCTTAGTTTCAGATTTATTTCATCATGAGTATAGTGTTGCAAATTGTCATGACCAAATTCATAGATTATCAATCCCTCCCCGCAGCCCCACACACTTGCTAACGTGAGCTAAGTCCAACTCACTTAGTGTGTGTCCTCGGAGACACAATGTCTAGGTTCCTCGGCCCACACCGTCACCTTGACTGAACCTCTTCCTTCTAGGCTTACTCCTAGGGAAGCCAAGGGGGTAAAATTCCACAAGGATTGATTTTAGTGTTAAGGTTCTAGGAGTTAGTTCTTAATTTGTTAAATGCTAAAGGGGAAAACTAGCCTAAGATGTTCAAGCAACAAATGCAAAGTGCAAGTCTATTCTATATGTGAATCATCCTCTCCTAAGTCAACTAAGACTAGTGCCTAAGGTTGGGCTATGGGGTTAAGCACGCTTTTGAGGGTGGTTTATTACAAAGATATTACAATCTGAAATCAAGTTTAACTACCCCAAACCAAAGGTTATGATTACTTACAAAGAATTAAAAGTGTTTACAATGTTTACACAATACACAAAGAAATACAAAGATTACAAAGATACAACAAGATGTAAGTGGAATCAACACATTAGCCAAGCATGCCCAAATAACACTTACTCCATTGGACCGCCACTGGGTAAACTACTATCAGCACTCAAGAATCAAAGTAGGCTGTGATGCCTCCCTCAAGTGGGAGGCCTCACCTTCTTTGATTCACACCATAAAACAAATGAACTAAAAGATATTCAATGCTTCTAATGCAATTGCTCACATAGACATAAAAACATAAACCATAAAGTTGCAATAAAGAGGCATGAATTAACCATCAATGTGTGTTCCTTAAACATACATCTAATATCCCCAAATACACATGGATGAGTTATGCAACTAGATGGTTATGGGGTTTCTTAAAAGTTAGGTTAATTTTAAGTTCCTCCCTAAACTATGTTTGTGCCTTTAAGCCTCCTCCCTTGGCCAAATGACTGCCTGCTGCTCAAGATAGTAAGGCAATGAGGCCCACCCTAGTTTCCACGGTCAACCCTGACAGTAAAAGTACTTCCAGGAAAGGATCCCCCACGAATCACGGGACGGTCCCCACCACTTCCTTCCGTTGTTTTCCCCAAACCCGCTTTAGATGGTGGAGATGGTTGAATAAGGCCCCTAAAAGTTGTCTAAGTGTTACTATGACCGGTGGGTCTTTTATTGTGTTTGGTTGCTTTTAGAAGTATTTTAGACCCTAAAAAATTCACTTTAAGCTACATGGCTGAACCGAAAAAGTTCACAAAATGTGTTATGAGGTGTGAATTAAAAGAGCATTAACACATTAAGACATAAAGAAAATGTTGCAATAGATGTAGCAATTAATCATGAACCATTCCACATATGTGCTTGAAAGGAAAAGTGAGACTAAAGCAAGAACAACTTACACAACCATAATGTAGAAAACTTGTTTGGAAAAGTGAAGTTATGAATGTGAAAGTTTAAACCATTAAGCAAGATAACATGAATGTAAAGATTGCTTGAAATGTAAAAATGAAATGAAATGCCTTTAAACCATAAGATGCAACATTAAGCAAAACATGACATCACATCATCATTTAAACATTTAACTTTTAACTAAAATGAAAGGCAAGAACAACTTGTCTTTTAATGAAAGTGTGAAGGAACTTTAAGATTCAAAATTACTTATCACCATAAGTGTTAACCATTAAAATGAAATGTGATTTGAGAAATAAAGATTAAACAAGGTAGTGATTAAGATCTTAAACCAAAAATATTAGATCACATATGCTTAGAAAGTGAAAATCAAAATAACTTATGACAACCAAAGATTTAGCACTTAGGAGAGATCATAAATCATTTAACCATAAGAAATAAGATCAAAGCATAGAAATAAACTTGATGAAAGGAAACTTTAGGTGTGATGACTATCTAGATTAGTTCACCATTATGAGCATATAGACATCAAAAGAAAGATTGGTTTAATTGCCAAGGTGACATTATTAAAATGCTAAAACCATTGTAATTTTGAGTAAGTGAGTGCAGCAGGTGGAAAAGAGCAAGATTAGACTTTCATAAGCATAACCTAACCCTCCCAACCTTTTCCAACTATTCTAACCCTCACTCCACCTTCTACACTCAAAAGTCATGGCCCCTAGGGCAAGTGACGTTTTTCCTTATGGAGTTGTTGTGACTTATTTGGGGCCCCTCCCATGAGTTATGACCTTTAACCCCCCACATCACCTCCTAGGATGATCCCACCTTTTCTCATTAATTCCATTTCATATTTCACCTTTTTTGGCCCTCCAAGAGGAGTTACGCCCCCCTTCTTGAAACTCCACAAATGATTTTTTTAAAAAATATTTGAGACCTCTCACCCTGCTTGGCATCAATCCTGGGCCTTCCACTACACTTTCGTTTGATCCCAACACCTCCTATATTTTCACACCATAGATCTAGCTTTCAAACCCTAGATGGTGTGCCCACTCATTGAGATTTGCTCATTTGATGTAGATTTGACACTTGAAGTTCATCCAAGTCACCTCTCTTTGCCTCTAGAGGTATAAAGAGAACACCTCCTCACCCTTTTTCCTACCAACTCTTGAGCTAAAGTTATTATGCTGAAATCTCTCTTCACTTCCATCTCTTTGCTCTTGCCATCTCTCCATTTCCCTAATTTCCATTGCCTTGAGAGTTTGAGCAAGTATTCTCCAACACCTCATATTGAACAAAAGCTTTGGAGGATCATTGAAGATATCTAAGAGTATTCTAGCTGTCTTCATACATAGGAGGTGATGTTGTATGGTTTATTGTTTTATGTGTTGTTGAATAGATCAAGGGTAAAGTATTTACTTGGAGTAAGTAGCAAAGAGTATTCTTGCTAGCCTATGCTTATTGGATAGCCTAGGGTTTGTAAGTATTTCATTCTTGTCTATTCAATATAGCTATCTATTCCATGTCTACATATTACTTTGAGTCTTGCAGGTTACTCTTAAATGATTCATTGGGATAGCATCAAGAGGAGCCCTCATATCGCGACGGTTTGTGGTAGGAGGGGTTTAGGCATCTTGAGTCAAGGCTTAGAACCGCCGTAACAGGAGCTTCCCCACCTTAATCGCCACCATGGGGGCTCTTTCTATTTAGGGATGGTTGGTCCAAGGGAGACGTCCATAGTAAACTGGTTTTAAAAGGCTAAGGATAATGGATCAAGGCAGTAGGTTCCCTTTGGCTGTGGCCATCACTAAAGATGAGATAGTCAAGAAGGAAGTCTTCCACTGGATGGCACCGGTTTTGCGAGACAAGACAAATAAACTACAGAATATGTGTTGCAGTGTTTAGTACTTCAAAACATTAATGACCATCTTCAAACATATATATGAGTATTAATTAAATGTAATTATTGATGAAGTCAATGATTACCACTAAAGACAAAGGGTATAACACTTTCAATAAAAACAAAAGGTACTTGCATTCAATGTGTTAAATTTAGCCTTACTATATCACAATGCAAGGACTGTTGTAAATTTGCTCATACATTAAATATGCTGCTGAGTCACAATGCAGAAATAGGTGACGTCACTCTAGTTTAAATCAATTTGGAGGGCAAAAGGTGAATGTTTTGTACAACAAGCTAAGGAAAGCAAGACTACACTTTAATAACAACCAAACCACAAAGTTTTACACCCAAACAATGGTTAAAAAGAGGCTTTGGATAACATAAATATTTCTCAATAAGTATACGTGGACGCTGTACTCTAAATCAAGATAATTTGAGAGACAAAGAGGGCAACGCTTTGTCAATTAAGATTATGAAAGTGATCCACAACTCAAAGCCTACTCAAACAAGGTGATATAATACAACGTTGCAAACCAAACATGAGACCAAAGCAATGTGAAGTCACCTATAAATCTACTACTGTCATGATGACGTCAGCCCTAAATCGGGATCTGTTATAGGGGCCAAAAGGTAACGTTTTTGCAGTTCAAAGAAATGAAAATATCCAAAACCTTTATGGTTGCCAAGAGGAGACCTAGCAAAGAACCTTTAGAGAAATCAAAAGTTGTAATAGGTTGTTACCCTAGGGTTAGGGTTAGTAAACAAATAGGTTAGACGCTTAGGTTAGTTAGGGTTTCAACAAAAGTTGTAGCTTTGAAAGAGATTTAAGGACAAACAAGTCAGAGAGGTTCCTAGGACTAGTGCCTTGGGTAAATGGGAGTCATGAGAGAGACTAACACTGGGGAGAATCTAAATCTAAGGATCTGGAGAGTTAGGCTTGATGGTGTTACAATGGCAAGGCCACCAAGTCAAAACCCCAAGGGGAGGAGGTCTATCTCAGAAGCAAAGTTAGGCCTTATGCTTCCTCTTCTTTTCTTAGGACTCCTTTGGCAAAATGGCTATCTTACAATAAAAGTCTAGGGCCGAAAAGTGTTGCTTGGGGATGGCTTTTCAACCCTAAGAGTCCAAACCCTAGGGTGTAAACCTCACTAGGCCTAGGACGCCCTCTTTTCAAACTTGTATCCAAACTAACTCCTAAAAAAGAATGGCTAGTGTAGCTATGGTTAGCTGTCCTTCTTTAATCAATGGATAAACTAGTTCCTTATCATGGGGACATGAAGCCACACTCACTCTGTGTGCTGGGTCTCCAGGGTTTCAAATACCGATTAAGAAAATAATAACAATGGGAATCCATGAAAGTAAGCAATTCTACCCACAACCATTCAAAAGAAGTTTTGGTACGCAAATTTACTTACAAATCCATGGAGAAGCTTATCAAAAACCCTAGTTGTACCACCTTCCAATGACAAGAACACATAAACATGCCAAAAATGATCCTTCCAAGGGTAGCACCTCACTCCAAGAGCATAATATCCAAGACAAAAAGATAAAAGAGTCAATTTCACAAGAGAGCAAGTTATGTTGAGGTGATAAATGAGGACAAAAGGTCCCACATGCCATCCCAAGGACCTTTTAGATTTACAAAATAGGTCAACAAATATCGCATAAGGCTAACACAAGCATTATTCAATTTCACACTTTTACATGCTAAAATGCCAAAAAATGAGCTAATAATGAGATGCCAGGCCCCTAAAGGGGAGACGCTAGCCCTTTAGGAAATATCATCATCCAATAAGCTAGACAAGCACTGGCTCCAACAACTCCGGCACGTGTGCCCGTAAGGCCCAACACACCTGCTATATGTCTTAAAACACCAACTAGCCCTTCCGGTGACGCCCCGCCCATCAAGATCCACGTCTCCATCCGGTAGTGCTGGGTTGATCCCATAGGCTAGGTCTCTTCCAAAACGTCCCGATGAGGGCGCCCTTCTTCTCCTCCATGCAAAGGCTCGTCACAACTCGACTAGTTTCCTCGCTATCCCAACGGTCCATCCGATAGCTCTTCACTTCATGAGGTATGAATCCAATCATCTCCCCATGTGCACCGATCCTCCTGGGTACCTATCCATCTGGGGCATGGTCCCGCGACATCAAAGACCACGCCTCCAGGGCTCATCAGCCCTAGACATCATAGCAATGTAAATCACATTTCATCATTAAAATTGTCAAATATATGCATAACATCCCTAACAAATTCTAAGAGCTCAAAGACATTAGACGGATCCACTATACAAAGCTTTCAAGGGAAAACCAAAAGGGGGAACCTATTGGGCTAATACCCACAAGAAATGGAAAGTTTCCCAAAGGGTCATTCAAACCATGTATAGTGATGTGGATATGGTTTTAGGGATGTTCAGCTATAGCTCCACCTAGGTGTCGGTCGCCCTGTGGGTGCCTTTGTAGGAGGCTAGCCACCCGCCATGGATGCATTTTTTCCAAGCCCCATTGCCTTATCTTTCTTATTTGCATTTTTACTACAAGGTTGGACGAAGAGGACATTGCCTTGGCTTGCTGACCAGAGATGACAGCCAAGTACTCCACTAGTATCTTCGCTAGTAAAATGAGAAGTTTGGCTCTTGATGAGACCCCCTTCCTTTGGCCATGCAACTAAAAGTCACTGCCTCGGGTTTGCGACCGGGGATGTTGGTAATGTCATACCGCTAAATACCTATGAACATAATGGGTCGGGTTTCGTGATGAGACCTCCCATCCTTGGTTAGGTCTTGCATTTATTTATTTATCATTTCTTTAGGGTCCCTGTCATTTTATCGAGAGGCTTTTTATTGCCTTCTGGGATCCCCGTATTTAAGCATTCTAGGTTTTCATTTTCCCATGGCTTTTATCTTTTACCAACCGCAATTCCCTCGGGCCTTTAGCCCCTTCCCACAAGACAAGATGGGGACTGATGGCCATCCCAAATGGCTGACTAGGGAAATGGGATGATGAGAAGGGTTTTGGAGATGTAAGAGTGATATGGTGGAGCTGGACGATGGTTCTGCAAACCCCTTTGGTGGCTAACCAAACCCATGAATAACAACTTGCAAAGCTACCCCTATCACCCCAACAAGGTCAAGTGGATTAGTGTAAGATCCAAGGCCATCCGAAATGAAAGGAATCTAATTCATACATAAGAAGGTTGGTAATGATCTAATATGACACATACCATGATACTGACCAATTACCTCATGGAGCAAGAGCCTTCATGCAATCCCGTGCCGGGTAGTGATGGAGGCCGGTACTATCAAGTGTGACAAATATACTGAAGAAGAAAAGATGGGCCCTTCATGGCCATGCTCAGGTCAATCATGTTCTCGGTTCTCCATGTCTAGGACTATGTGGCCTCGAGACATGATCTCCTAGTTATCCCTAGATATCGGGATAAATATATGGTCTAACTCTAGACATGCTTAACCGGAGCGATGAGAACCTCAACACCGCGACCGGACCTCCGGGCTTCACACTGGACAAAAGGTATCAAGAATAAAGGCGGGGTGGTATTTCCATCCCGTAAAGCAATAGCATAGTAAATGTGCATATAAGGCAAAGGAGTAAAATGTAACACAGTAGAATGCTTTACCGTACTTTACCTGGCTGGCCGCATACATGTAGTCAAACAACCAATGTAGCCAATCCAACAACGCCCCCTGATACATTCTTGTGCTTCCATCATAAACCAAAACAAAGTTGATACATCAAGCACAAAAGTCGAGTTGGGGAATATACATCATATCATCGAAAAAGTCTAATCTAACTCATGGAGGCGTGGGAGGGATAAAATCTTGCTAAGTCCATCTCCGGTGAAAAGTAATCAATTCTATCTGAGAAAGGGTCATGAACATACTAGGCTCAGCAAAACAAATCAAAGGGTACAAACCGGTTACCTAGGGCGCCATGCTCTAAAGAAAGAATTGACAAAAAATTAGTAGGAGATTGGCACATCATCAAGAGTAAGTTGAAAAACTGATTGGTGTCAGTATTACCCAACCAACCCTTGAAATCTAGGGTTTGCCTGAAGAAGCTTACTCATAACTTTTCACCCCAACATAAAAAAGGTAACTTCCAACAACACCTCTAATGGAAAAGCAAGGCAAAGTAATAACCGGTTGGGATGAAAAGTCATGAGCAAACTTCCTCAGGAAAATGATATCTTTACTTGTATCAAAGTCTCAACACAACGGTGGTCGCATTCATCTTTGTAAAAAGGGTTCAAGTGTTCAACATACTCATCAAACATCTCAAGGTAAGATCTAAAATCATCCAAAAACAAGGTACTAAGTCATCCTCGTGTTTGAAAGCTACAAGTAAAAGACTTCATCTCCTTTGTTTCCACCGGGTCATAGTAATCACTGCGGATAACCGCAAGGGCAACAACCGGAGATGACTCGTCATAGATGGGATCTAGGTCATAACCAATTACGTCCCACCCACCTCTTCCAACATGTACGAACTCATCGAACTCAGCTATATTAGTATTAGTATCATAACATGCGTGGATTTGAGGATTCATCTTCCTCCTCCTTTTCATCACATGGCAAAGCATCATCAAAATTTAAGATAGGATGGTAACTCACTGTTTCTTCCTGTGCAGCATCTCGAAAGTACTTTGCGTTTTCAGCATGTGTCTTTTCTTCATCCTCATGGACTTCTTTCTTTATCTTCGCGTAATGAAGGGACTCCCTTTACTGTCTAAGAATTTCATTTCCTTTCATCAAGCAAATACAACATCATCATAATTTTCAAAGGAAAAGAACTAACCTCATCTCTATTTTGCTGCACAGGAGAAACAGGGTCTCATAACTTCCTCAGTGGGAGGATCGATTGTGGACACTTCATCATCCTTTTCGCATTCTTGCCCTCATCCACGCCTTCATCTCACCGGGTCAATAATTTGTTCACCTTTCTCTTGTGTATCTTCAACAAAAGTTTCATGGGACCGCTTGTCAAGCTCGTAATGTCGGTGGCATTTGTCTTGTCAATAAAAGATTCTTCTCGATTTGTATTACTATTTTGTGAGCCGTGAAGTGTTTCCTCTTATTTAAGAGGAAGGTCAAATGTGCTTGAAGTCCATTAGTATAAAGGTCGACGAGGTACTTGTCTTCAGGACAAAAGTCTCAAGGAATCTGGTAAAGTGACTTCGGAACCTAGCACAAGAATTTCTATTAACTGTGATTCTGCTTGATTTACATCTTCAAGCTCTTTCAGCAATGATTGTATATCTTCCATCACCATTCACTTTGCAAGGAAAACCCTTTCAAAATGTCTATAGAATCAATGTCGGTAGTCGAAGGTCATCATATACCATCTTCCGCCTCCATCCAGTGGCTGGGAGAAGAGCTTCATCACCAAATCTTCACCCTCGTCACTGACAGGGAAGTGTTAAAAGAATTTCCAAAATCTTCTCATGTGAGACTTGGGACAATCTTCATCACAACCATCAAAACGAGGGAGAAAAACCTGAAGCGAGGAGTAGGCATTTTTCTGGGATATCCCCGAATCTTACTCATATCTAAAGGTCTATAAACTTCCTCGGGTCCCATTGTGAAGTCACATGACTTTGCCATCAAGAGTCAGATAGTTTCCTAAACTATCAAAGCAATAGGAAGGGAGGTAGTGGAGTCGCCGTGTGTTTACAAGAAAGGATTCTCAGGCAAGGCTTACCAAAGATATGTCGTTGAGGAAGGTAGACTCGCTTGTTCCCCGCAATACCAAAATGTTATCTCCATATTTGTAGGAAGGTTGGGTTTAGGCGCCTTTGAGTCAAGGCTTAGAACCCTACAGAATGAGCTTCCAATGAGTGAACTCACAAAGCCTTTTTGATTTTTCAGAAATAGTTGGTTATCCTAATGATATAACTGAAGATGTTGTTGATAATGTGCTTGAATTTCATGAGGGTGGTGATACTTGTGCTCATACTGCCTTTGGAAATTAATTGATGATTGGCATGATGTACCTATCCATGAGGATGCACTTATGATATTGTTTTCTTGGACTCTTTTTGGAGGGTCAAGGAAGTGCTTGTGGTTGGTTTCTTATTCATAAAGATAAATCAATCAAAACCATATGGGACTCTTCGCATGACTTTTGGAAAGATTTGGGATGATCAGGATGAAATTTACAATGAGTTGATTGATGATACTATGGGAAAGTGGAAGAGGAAAAAAATATCGATATAGAAACAATCAACTCGGATATAGAGGTTGACATTCCACCAGATCCCATTGAGGGAGCTTAAAGAAACCATTATAAAAATGCAGTTTGCCCATGAAGAACAATATGAAGCCATGAATGAACAATTTGTATTATAGAAGACCAATTGAGGTCAGTAGAAGATAATTTCAGAGACTTGTATTGAATATCCGGGACCCCCATGAATTTGAGCTTGACAATGAAAAAGATAAGGGAGTTCATGAGGGAGATTCCGGATGAATCCATGGATGAAACGGTCATTTATTTTGAGGAGGTAAAGGAACTTGAGTTGGAAAAAATGTTGGAATTTCTAGATGATTCAAGTCCCCAATCTCCCTCGAGGAACCAATCTTTTGAAGGGTAATTTTGAAAATCTTGAAAATAGTATGATGGTTCCTGTGATATGTTCTTATTCAATTTCTCAACCAAAGGATAAGTTGATGCACTATGTGGAAATGGAAGGCAATTTCTGTTTATCAATGTCATATCATTAAGAGTATTGTCAATTCCACCT
Organism: Picea sitchensis; assembly: GCA_010110895.2. Lineage (NCBI taxonomy): Eukaryota > Viridiplantae > Streptophyta > Pinopsida > Pinales > Pinaceae > Picea > Picea sitchensis. Next base: position 3,649 of record SNQJ01S0116685.1, on the reverse strand, counting down.
GATTCATGAGCAGAAAAGTATTCAGATTTTATAGGGCTTGTCATATTCCAATGTTTGGTTGAAGGGAAGAAGGATGACAATTGTTAGTTGGTTCTTCCTCACAAAAAGTTCCAAGTTGATCAAACTTGGGAAGGAATCTTCGAGTCATCCCGACTTGATTATTCGTATCATTATTGTGACATCATTTCCCACCCATTGCATGGTGATTGTAACGTGATCTCTAGCCCTTCCTAGATTTTAATTTTGTATTATTTCAATTCTATTATGTCAATATGTACTTGGAATTTTTTTTTTTTTTTTTTTTTTTTTTTTTTTTTTTATTATGTTTTTAGATATTTCATTATGTAAATGTTGTTTATAGCATTGATTTTCATTTATCATGTATGAATACCATGTTAAATTTTTGGTGTTCATTGTGGGAGCACTATTTTTGTAGGTGTTGATTTCGATGCTCTCCGGCCTCAAAGTGAGAAGATCGCACTCACACGTCCCCATGGAGCTTCTATAGTTAATCACTTCCATTTGCTAACTAAGTGGTCAACTCATGTGCCATGAAGATGCATCACCGTATTTAAAATTGTTGAAGACAATTTTGCCCTACTGGCATTTGATGCTCCAAAGACAAAATTTTGTAAACGAATTCGCGACTACAAGTGGGTTGATAAATGCAATAGTCCATGTGGGTTAATAATGTAATAAGTCCGGTGGACGCTTACACTAGGCCAATGAAACTAATCAATACTACAAAGTCTATTGCTAGATGACAAAGCCACAACGCTTTATGTCAAAACAAAAGTTCAAGAGAGGCATGACGGCCATCATAGAATTGGGGGTTAGTAAGTCGCTAGGGTTAGTTAGGGTTTCAAATTTGAATTTTGAAAGGTTGTTTTAACACAATTGACTCAACGCTGGAGTTCTAGACTAGTGACTTAGGGTAAATGGAGTCATGAGCAAGGCTAAAGTCTCGAGAATCTAAATTTAAGGAAAGAGAGGTTAGCTTAGTGTCGCAATGTATGTGGCTAATAAAAGTCAAAACTCCTAAGGGGAGGAGGTCATTCCTATGTTGCTTTGCTAGCAGCCTCATGCTCCTCCCTCTTCCTTAAAACTCTTTATAAAACGTCTATCTTCAAAAACATAAATCTAGGGATGAAAAGTGTTAGCCAAGGCTTTTTCAAACCCTAAGAGTCAAACCCTAGGTGTAAAATCAATTAGCGCTAGGACGCCTTCTTTCTTCGCCAATTTATGTTTCAAAACTAACTGCATAAAGGGGAACTAGTGTAGCAATGGCTAGACTATATTCTCTCCTTAATCAAAATGGCTAAACAAGTTCTCTATCATGGGGAAATATAGCAAGGACCTACTTGTATGCTTGCTACCTAAGGTTTCAATGATTACAAAATAATAATAATGTAAACTATAAAAGTGCAGATTTAACCTACAACCATTCAATCAAGAAGTTTTGCATGAAAATACACTTACAAAATCAATGAATAGCTAATCAAACCCTAGTTAAACCTTCCAATGATAGAAACACCATAAACATGCCAAAGATGATCCTCCACAAGTGTAGCCAACTCCAAGAGCCAATACCAAGACAAAAGACTAAAGTAATTCTCTCACAAGATAGTGAGTTTTGTTATATCCAAAATGAGGCAAAACGTCCTCCATTTATACCAATATTATGACCTTCAATTACAAAAATAGGTCATTAAAAACAACCTAATAAGCAATGACTAACAATAGTTACATTATTTGTCACATTAAATGCTAAAATGTCAAAATACTATGAGCTAAAGGGAGACGCCAAGCCCTCCTGGGAGACGCTAATCTTTTTGGGCAAGATCACATCCAGTTAGCAAAACCCTTGGCCCCCGGCTCCTCGCGAACTCCGCCACATCGCGGCCAAATGATCCCAAAGACATCAGCACATACTCCGTGAAAACATCCAGCCATGGGTGATGCCCCGGCTCCATTAAAGCCATCATCTCATCTGTAGCGGGTGATCCCCCCTAGGTCGAGATCTGCCAAAGTGCCGTTAGGGACGTCCTTCCGTTCCTCTTCTGCAAGGGTTCATCGCAACGCTAGTCCCGCCTCGCCATCCTTAACAACCATCCGATGGGTCTCTTCACCATGGAGGTCCGAACTAACTCTATATCCCCATGTAATCGGCCCACCGGTACCCTGGCCCACTGGTATGGTCCCTCGCGACATCAAAGACTACTTCCATGGGCTCATATCACCTAGGGATCTAGCAATGTCAATCATATCATCATTAAATTTATCAAATACATGCATGAAATTCTAGCATATCATCTAAGAGCTCAAAGACATTACACAAATCTACTATACAAAGATGAAGAAGACGAACATAACAACCTATTGGGCTAATAATTGCTAAGAGATGGAAAGTTTCCTCATAAGATCATTGAAGCCATGTTTTTATGAGGTGATGTGGTCTAGGGATGTCCAAATACGCGAAGACCATATGTGTGTTGTCCTGTGGGTGCCTTGTAGGAGGCTTAGCCTGTACTCGCCATGGATGCATTTTTCCAAGCCCCTTATTGCCTTTTTTTTATTTTTCTTTTAGATTTTTTTTTTTTTAAAGGTCTAACTAGAGGACAATGGCTTGGCGTGGTGACCAAAGCTTACATTGTTATCCACTGGTATCTTCGCAGGAATAATAAGGTTGGCTCGTGATGAGACCCTTCCTAATATGCAAACTAAAGGTCACCGCCTCGCATGGTGACCGATAGTGGCAATGCCACCGGCCGATACCTGCAGGAACATAATGGGCCAATCCGGATGAGACCTCCCATCCTTTGGTTAGGTCTTGTTTTATTATTTTCTCTTAGGGTCCCTTCAGTTTCTTATCGAGAGGTCTTTTATTGCCTTGTTTGGATCCCTATGAAGCATCTCTAGGTTTTATTTCCTATGGCTTTTATCTTTTACCACCGCTTTTTACTCCCTGGCCTTTAACTTCTTCCCACAAGACAAAGACTAACCCTCAAAGGTCATCCTAATGGCTGGACTAGGGGAATGGGATAGATGTGCGGGATATAAGATGAAAAATGATAAAATGGTGGGAGCGGAACGATGGCTCTGCAAATCACCTTTGGTTGCTAACCAAAACCCATGAATATCAGCTTGCTAAGTCACCCCATCAATCACCCCAACAATGGTCAAGTGGATTAGTGTAAGATCCACGCAGTCATCATAAATGAAAGGAACCTAATGCATATATAAGAAGGTCATAATGATCAAACATGACACATACCATGATCCCTCGGACCAATTACCTCATGGAGCAAGAATCCTCTCTGATGCAAGTCCAAGCCGGTGGTGATGGAAGCTGCTGCTGCTGACAGGACAAATCTGGCGAAGATGAAGAAGGATGGGCCCTCCAGGGCCATGCTCGGGTCAATCCTGCTCTCGGTACTTCATGTCTAGGACCTGTGGGCCTCGAGACATGATCTCCTAGTTATCCGTAGATATCGGGGATAACAAGTCCTAAGCGTGAGTTATACTCTGGAGTGTTTTTTCACTTACTAATTATATTTTGCCGTTTTCAGGCGATTTATAATTTATGAGTTTTTTCACTCAATCCTCTAGAGCCGGAGTATATGCTCATGGTTAGGCTTGAGCATGGATC